>PVJO010001375.1:0-175276 GCA_004026905.1 Hystrix cristata | reverse complement strand
GCTAAAAGCAGCAGCAGTACTAGCTCTGGCTCTGTGGAACCAGGTAGCCCTGTCTTGAGTTTCTTTGGGTTGGTTTCTGACACTGGCACCTAATGACACAGGAAGGGAGGTGACGAAGACAGTGTCATTAATTCCTCCAGTAAATAGGTGTCAAGAGCCAACTCTTGCAGGGGTTACCATGTCAGATGCCGAGGATCCCGGGATGAATAAGACTGATGTGACTTCTGCCCTCTCTAAAATGTTATTCTGTCTGAAAAGGTAGGTAACAAGCAAGTGAACGAGTACAGACTTTATCTCTAACCATGAAAATACCACAGAGAAAATGAGGAACGTGTCAGAGTTCTCTTGAGTCTGTGACCTAAAAGGATTCAGGACAAGGGATCGCCACTCAGGATCCTACACTCTCTCCAGCAATGGTCCTCGCTGGTAAACCAGAGTTCCTGCTTCAGCCACTCCTGGGGGTGGGGAGGACGGCTTGAGCACTGTCTCTGTAACAGATTCCCAGGAGAGGTTGGTGCTGCTGCTGCTGCAGCTATGAGTTTTATAATCTTTCTGCCCTTCCTTGCCTCCACATTCATCGTGAAGATCACTAACGTGACACAACACACAAAACTGCTTAATATAAATGAAAAGGGTGGTAGTTATGGAGGAATGGGTTTGAATAGACTAAATTTCTAAAGTACTTAAAGAAAACCAACCAATCACACTTGATTTTAGAAGGCACAATCCTATCCTCCTTTTCTGGATGAAAGATGATTCATGTTCTTCCAAAGCCATTTTTCTCTTCATGTAACAGAAGTCATTTAATTATGGTAGGGGCTCATGAGAGCCCTCAGGTCTCCATCCAGCCTGACGGAATCGTACCCTTAGCAGCGGGCCTTCGCCACTGCTTCTGCAATCAGACACCTGCTGGGGAACCCACGATGGCCGAAATCAGGTCACTCTTCACAGAGGACCAACTCAGAATCATCTGATGAGTTACCTACTCCAGAAATGACATTTCTTCAGGCCGGCAGGCTCCCTTTCAGCGCATCAGCTACGCCCACTGGAGAAAGCCAGAAATAAAGATTTATTGCCTAATACTCTGTTGTTTTAAACTAACTCTCCCTTTAGAGATTTGACTTATTCACTTCCTCGTTCTGGCCCTACTGAGAAAAATGACCTTTTTTTCCCAAGAATTATTTTCCAAGGTGGTCTAATTATTTGAAAGATCAGAAGGGCTTCAGATCATCTTCCCAAGGCGATGTTTTCTTGAGGCAACAGAAGTAAGGACCGTCCCTCAAAATAGACAGCAGGTATTTCAGTCCTATTTTTGTCTATTATGATCTGATTAAATCACATATACTTAATAAAATAAAATAAATATTTAAGCTCTCTCAATCTTATCTTCCTCTTTTATAACAAGATTGTTATAGACTAGGGGCTGGCAAACTTCCTCTAGAGAGGGCAGATAGTAAGTGTTTCAGTCTTGTGACAATATAATCCCTGTAGCAAATACTTAATCTGGTAACATCAATAAAAGCCTAAACAATATGTGAACAAGCGGGCATGGCTGTGTGCTAATAAAATGTTATTTCCCAAAACAGTAGCAGGCCAGGCTAATACCTGCTGTTGACTACCTCCCTAGTTCAGTGGTGCTTGGCCACTGCCACGCCTCTACTATGAATTTAATTTTTCTTTATTGAGAGCAACAGATTTAACCTCTCTGTACCAGAATTTCCCTTTGTGTTAGAAGAAAATGTCATTATTTTTCACATCACTTCTTCACAGATATCTCAAAAGGACTGATGAGAAAATGTTTCAAAGTACTATGGTTTCTTGATGAAGGGCACAAAAGAAGTACTAATTATTATCAACAGTACTTTTTAAGCTACTATCATCCGATTATTACTGCACCTGGGATAGAATAAGGATTCTAATTCATACCACTCATTCAGACATATTATGCTGTGGTCTCTCACCTAGAGCTCTCCTTCAAATGATTAATGAAAAACTGTGAGTTGGAAGTTAATACTTCCTTTTGATCCCTTTAAAAGGTTAAATGGGAGAAAAAAAGAAATAGACTCCATCATTTTATATACACAGATTTTCTTTTCAATTTTTTATGATTATTCAACCCTAAAGCCTAAAAGTGGAGAATTCTAAAGAAATAGAATATACACACAAGCTATGTTGAAAATCAAAGTTGATAAAGTGTCTTTTTTTTTCCTCATTAGGAGAAGCTCTGCTAAGAGTAAATTTCTCAGGATACTTTGGAACTGGATATATGGCAAAAGTGTGATTTTGAAAATACAATGTATAATTGACGCAAATGTCGTCATTTCTTAGGAATATTAGGATGGGTTTTCTCTTACATTATGCCTAACAACATTATCAACCAATTTGCTGCTTTTAACAACTAATTTCATATGCTAGATGTTTCTGTAGGACTCGTTATATATCAGAGACTTGGTTAAAAGGGAGGAAGTTTGCCTACATGATGAAAAGGTCATGTGAAAAGTTTTCCAGTATGTTAACATGCGGTGTCACAGATTCCGAAGAAAAACGAAGTCACTTCTGATGCTGAGGACTTGTTTAGTGGCAAAAAGGATGCTTGGACTGAGTCCAGAAGACAGAAGGAAAGGCTCCCCTATCCATGCAGCAGGCTGCGCGTGGCTCCGGGTGTGACAGCACACCAGCGAAGGCCCAGCGCCGTCAGGCCAGCGAGGCTGTGCTGAAGGGAAAAGCCACTGAAGGGTGTTTAAAGGGCTAGAGTTAGTTTTAATTTACTCAACAAGCCTCTTCCATGCCTGTGTTAGGCATCAGACATTCTTAGAAACTGTAAAGATACAGCAATAAAAGAAAAAGACATCTAAAAATCTCTGTCCTCATTGTGTTGGGGGAGACGGATAGCAAACAAAAGACATAAATAATATAGCACAGACGAAGCAGAGAATCAATTATAAACAGGTGGGTTAAGGTGCTACTTGAGATCATATCTGAACAAAGAGCAAGCCATACGGGTATCAGGAAGAGCGAATTCCAGGCAGAGGAACGCCAGTGTGGATGTACTGGAGACCGGCAAAGCGGTTCGCGTGAGGGAGGGAGAGTATAGAAGCAGATAATGCCAGAAAGCAAAAGGTCATGTCGTGCAGAGCCTTGTAGGCAAGTGTAAAGACTCTGGAGAGAGGCATGTGAACCCTACTAGGACTATGAACAAGAGACTGCAGGATGAGAAGTACTGGAAGTACAGGCTATAGTTAAAAAGCTATTTTCCGGGAGGAAAGGTTCTGAAATAATTCGCTCATGATCCTTTATTCATTTACATTAATTTAGCACATACTTAGGAGATACTATGCTAGACGCTGACACTAGAACTGTGATTGAGAGAGACAAATCTTAGTTGCACGAAGCTGATCATCCTGGTGGAATGCCAATTGCATGAATAGAAACATCTCACATGTTGACAAACTTCTAAAAAGCTACAGAAGTTCAGATTCTATTATGAATCAAAAAAACACATAAAATTATAGAAGAGAGGAACACCCCCCAGAATTCAATGATGTAAATGGTCCTTTGTCTACTTCCTATTTTCTTAGCAATAACTTTTAATGAAATAGTGGCCAATATTCTTATCACTCAGTGTTTCTTTTGTGAAAAATGATTGGATATATTTGCATCAAAATATTATTCAAAATATTCCAAACAACAAAGAATAAACTGAGTATCTGGGGCTTATCATTCCACTGACCATGATAAGTCACAGAACACAGACTACAAGTATAATTAATTCAAATACAACCACTTATAAATAGATTAATTTAGCATAAAAGGAGCAAAGACTAGTCCAAAATGACCAAGTTTGTCTCTAGCCCAGACACTAGCATTTTCCAAACAAATTGCTGATGCATGAAGATATTATCACTTGTGGCTGGATGACTAGGTTCAGTAGCCCTATAATGATCAACCTGCTGTCTCAGAGGACAGATAGGAACCAGTCTTTGCTGTCAAGCTGTCATAGAATTATTAAATATAGAGGGAAAATGACCCAAACAGTATGTAATGAGCTTCCTTTTCATTCTCCTACTACAAAAGCACATCTGTAGATTGTTAATGACTCTGAAATGGACGAACCAAATTGATGAGAAAGAAACCCATCTCTCAGGGATAAGAAAAGGGAAAATGAACACACACAATGTTCATAAAACACAATTTGAAATATAAGGGTTTATTAAAGGTCTGTAAAATACTGCAGAACTACATACAAAGGTAAGCTATTGTTGTTCATTTTTCTATTCTTTGCTTTACGCTTTTAATATAGATTAATAATCTTTTAAAATATACAGTATAGAAACACCAAGACTCTTTCTCAAATAATCTGTGTTTGTGACTTTTATGAGGTAGCAATGCCATGAGAGTCTGATTTTTATTCCGCCGAATGAGTTTTTATTAAGCACGCGCTGCAAGCTGTATGCCCGCAGAGTACGAGCAGCCTCTCAGTATTCCAGCTCGTGGGTTCTCAGTCGAGTCCTGTGGATTGACTTTCCACATCTATAGTTCTTGCCCCACAAAGACTCACTTGTCCCAGTATGCACACAAAAACCACACCTTAGCTCAAAGATGTACCAATAATGGGACTTTCTCAATCACAAGTACTGGATTACTGATCTTTCTACCTCAGTGCCTGGTATTGTGCAAATCTTCCATAACCCTGAAATAAGATGAATGACATTCAAAGGAAGCAGAATAACATATTTCAAGGGATATTAGACAGCAGCAAGTACACCAAAAAAATTATCACATTGCTGACCCATACAGTAGAGCTATCTTTTTCTATGAGTCATCTGCATTTAGAAAGCTCAGAGTTGGAGTGTTTGGATTTGGGTTCTAATACATAAGAAAGTATTGAAGCAATGCGAACCTGGCTTATTACTTGGTTTAAGGAGAGACGCAAATCTGAAAACAGTCAAAATTTGCTCATTCTCAGAGTGTATAGTTAGCTACAGCATAAAGACAGTACAGTGTCAGAAAGAAAATAAGACCAACATTTGTGAGCATGAGGCTATCTAACCCTGGAGAGGAAAATCGCTCGTAATGTGCAGACCACAAGCTCTGTGAGGGAGAGGGAGAATTGCTATAAACGCCATTGTCCACACAGGCTTTATGTGACATAAATATATACTCCAAGTAGTAGCAATGGGCCATCACTAGTTTGTTAAAAACACTAACAAGCAAAGAAATATGAGACGTTTTCAAAGGAAAAATCAAAAAGTATACAGTTGACACATTTCCACTAGCAACTTCCTAAGAGCAATATAGAATGTAATATGAAGAGAAACACTATTTTAATATGCCATTCTTTAGTAAAAGTCTGCAAATTTAAACATATTTTGAAAGTAAACTTTAAAATATGACACGATCTCTCCACTCACAAAGAGCCATGGAAAATTCAGTCTCAGATAACCTGTCCATACAGAATCCAAACGGTATCAGATAAGTTGTGTGTAAAAATTTTTAGACTATTTTTGTCTCTTGCTTTAAAAACTAGCTTTATTTTTACATAAAACATATTCAGAGATCTGAGTAGGCTCTTAAAAAGCAGGTGAACAGAATAATCAATAATTGGTGTCTCAGTTTCCGGGTCAATGCATATATGAACGGTACAATGAAATCCCCTGCTTCCATCCTGAGGCCCTTGAAGATTATGTGATTAAAATAGCTGCACTTTTAATCAGTTTCTTTCTTAGTGTTTTTTATTCTATGCCACCCCACCCTAGTTGGCTAAATGACTAAGGAACAAGGTCAATCAAATGCAATGCTTTTCTCTATTCAAATATAATGGAAATTTTGACCATTCCGCACTCAGAGAGCAAATACATTCTCACAGTGACAACCACATTCCACTGGTTTTTCCTGAAAGCGAAGTGTGACAGATGCCTTGGCTGTAATTGCCAATCAGCCTTTACATGGCAGCTGAAAACACAATACATCACTTTGATCTCCTTTGCTCTAAACACATCCACAATCAAAAAAACCTGAACAAGGAATAAGAAATTGGCATCATTTCCAGAAGCTGCCACTTGCAGCCCTTAAACACTGTAATGTATATTTCGCTGATATTTTTATTTCCATGTCTCAGAGACACTCTGTTAAAGACCCAAACAACAACAACAACAAAAAATCAACTACAGATACACACATACACACACACACATAAACGTCACCACCACCATTTCATTTTCCAATTATGCACTCGAGGAATTAAACCGGTCAGAGTTCTCCCAAGAGTCTACGACAAGTTCCAAAAAGTTGCACTCACGTTTTGCAGGCAGGTCATAGCCGCATGTGATTTTTGCATGTCCAGTCTCACAGCCATTCAGGTTGCGGCATTCAGCTAGCAAACAAGGGCCAGCTGCTCTGTGAATACAGCCGTCCACTAGGGGAGACAGAAAAGTTAGCCTGTATTTGACCTTCTGGAAATAAACATAAAAGAACTTAGTTCCTCCTGGAAACCCATAGCCGCCCCATGAAAGAAAACCCCTGGTGCAAACCGTGTGTGTGTGTGTGTGTGTGTGTGTGTGTGTGTGTGTGTGTGTGTGTGGTTTCCATGGTAAGCAGGAGAAGAGTGATAGGAGTGGTTGCTGGCAAATGTTAAACAAATTCTCTTCACAACGTCTTTGGGTGAGGGAGTTCCAGATACGTTGCATTTTCCGTTTTCACCGATGTAAACACTCTCCCTACATCCCATTTCATATTATAAACCCGATGTCACTAAACATAGGCTTGGAAGAAATGCTAGAAACAGTCCCCTGAGCTGTTAAGTGTTAGCTCCAACACACTGAAAGTTTTAGAAGAAAAGAGGTCAAGAGGAAAGAAAGGCAGGCTGGAACATTTGCACTTGCCTCAAAAGTGAGCTGGCAAAATTAAAGCTACCCAAATAAAAACCAAATCTCTTCGCAATTTCTCCTCACAAGAGCACAACAGGAATACGGTCACAGGGTGTCTGGCAGAGCGCTCGATAACGCACCAGGGTAAACTAGGTCTTCACAACGTCCAGGAGACTGCTTCTTGCGACTTGGAACAGACTGAAACAGAACTGCTGCATCTCGTCCTACTCTGCTAAATTAGCATGTTTTTTCCCTTGACTGACCTCAGGTGCCGCCAGTTCTCTGGTTTCTCATTTGGACTGCCTTCACATGGTGCTTTCACAGTGAGAACCACCTTGGAAAACACAAGTCCTATGTCAATGGAAATGAGAAATTTCTGTGAGTGAGTCGGGGGTGAGTGCACAGGTGTAGGGCTAAAAGACCATATGTACACACACAGAGTAGGAAACTGAGAATTTGGGGGTTTGGTTATCATTCAATAGGTCCTATGGACAGAAAATAAATGAAAGATTGAAAACCGAGGGAATGAGAAAGAAGGAGGGAGTAACATAACTTGGAAAGTGAAAATAGGCCAGACTTTAGAGGTCTGAATACGTCCCCCTCCCTCTCCAGTCCGTAACACCCTGCAACTGATCATTGCCTTTATTTATTTTTTTTTTTTGGATCATTGCCTTTAATTATTACTATTATTTAGAGAGAAGGTTTGATATTGGACAAGGCATTGCCCCTGAAGGAAATATAACTTCTCTAATGTCTAAGTTGTTTTCTGTTGCACCAACTACCTTGGAGGTACCTCTTTTGGTTGAGCAAATCACCTAGGGAAGCAAGGTTATCTGAGCTTTACTATGTCACGTACATACGTATCTGTAAAGTTTGTAAATCAAAATGAATTTTCTCCAAACTAGTCTGTAGTGTTTCACAGAACCTAGGTTGAAATTCAGACTCTTCTTCTCAGTAGCCACATGATGTTACAAGCTCTAGTTTCCTTATAAATGAGATAAAGGTACTACCTCACATAGTGGTGCATGGAATTTGAATAATATCGTGCATGGGGGACATTCAGCATATTGTCTAATCTAATATTATGTGCTGCATTTATGATAGCTATTTTAAATACCTTAACATAACATTTTGAAACAACTCTTTTTTTTGTTTGAAAATGAGAAAAATAAAGAAGCAAGAAGAATATGAAAACCACCATTCACTCTACTCTCTAGAGAACTCTTCAACATTCTCTCACTGTTTGTGGTCACTATACACCCAAAACAGTTTTTCTCTTAAAGGAAAAGATTGAAAAAAAACTTTTAATTCTTTCAACCAGCAGTTTTATTTTTAAAAATTTACTGTAGGATACACTGTAAGACCATAATTCCTAGTGAAATAAATCAGACATACACACTTAAATATCACATAGTTTCTTTCATATGAGAAACTCAACATATAAATAATTTAAAGAGAAAAATAAAAGACAGACAATAGAAAACAGAGAGGTAGACCTTTTGCAAATAAGAAGGGGATCTAGAGATGAAGGGAGAGAAAAGAGAAGGGGGAGGAGGCAGAAGTAAAATGGACTAAAACGTGATATATACAGGTGCCAGTTTCCTAGGATGAATATTCATTATGTATCACAAACATGTACTAATAAAATTATTATATTAAAGTATTAACACACATGCAAAAGATGTATGTATAAGAATGTCACAGTTGACTATAATAATGAATATCTGAACTACTCAAGCATTCACCAATAGGGAACTTGTTAAGTAAATAAAAGTTTATCCATACCAGAGACTTGTGTGGGTTAGTTATTAAAAAGAATGGATTGGTTTGTTTATATTTTCCCATTTTTTTCCCTTCTGCAGTAAATAGGGAAGGGGAGAACAGAAGGGAGGGGTGGGGAAAAGTATACAAGGTACCAATACATGTTCTTGTTTAAAAAAAAAAATTAAAAAAAAAAGAATGGATCAGTGTTGGGGATTTAGCTCAAGTAGTAGAGCACTTGCACAGCAAGTACAAGGCCCTGAGTTCAATCCCCAACACCCCGCCACCAAAAAAAAAAAAAAAAGGTCAACTTTATAGCTAAACAGAATCCTAAACATAAAATGAAAATGCCAGATTTAGAAGTATATAGTATTATCACAATTTTATTTATTCTCATATGCACACTCGTATACACATGTATGTATGGAAAGGAATATACTTTTGATTGTGAGATTATTGGACAAGAAGCAGAGGGTTGAGACTATTAGAAAAAATTTTTGCCCTAATTTCTCTGATAAAAAAAAGCTTCAAGAAAAGTAGTTTTAAGTGAATAGTTTTTCTAAGTGATAATTACTTAATTTGAAATAGATGATTAAAATAGCATTTGTTAGTGTACTTAATTACATATTATCAAATATTGTCTGTATTATTTACATTGCAGCCTACTACAGTTTGTAGATATCTAATTCTTCAAATCTTCATGGCTCTACCACTACTCCTAACTGTGTTAGGGCAATGAATGTCTACCAGAAGAGAGATTTAACAATGACCACGGCATGAATGTAACGAATGCAGTTATGTGTCAGGTACCATACAGAGGGCAACTTTATAAGGTAGACACTACCTTTATCATCTCAATTTTATGAATGCTTAGATGTTAGTAACTTGCTTACATTCACAAGGAATTGGCAGTGTGACTGAAAACCCCAGATTTGTCTGATGCAGCAACCATGTTCTACCATTATTATTCACTTCCTTTGGTCTCAAATCCAGGTCTATATGAGCTCCTGAATTTAAATTATTGAACCACTATCCTATATTTTTTATTTTCATTATGTATATTTATGACTTATAGTGCACTTATAATCAAAAATTTTACTTAGTGTATGCTTACAATACACGGTAATTACATTCATCTTGGGGAATTGGAACATGTACACATCCCAGATGTTAAGGATACAGTTTCGATGCATTTTAACAAATGTGTACGGGGTCATGTAACTGTGATGCTAGGAAAGGTACAAAACATTTCACCCTAAAAAGTTCTCCTGTGCCCTTTTCATCCAAATTCCTTTCTCACCACCCAGAGAGAGCCCTTATTTTGATTCCAATGACCATTGCTAGATTGTGGCTGTTGTATAAACTCACACTTCAGAAGGAGGTCTGTTGTCTTTAACTTGGCAACTTTTTTAAACTTACCTTTCTTGCATGTATGAGGACATTGTTCATTTTATTTTTGAGTAACACTCCACTGTTGAATATACCACAATTTTTTAAAATCTATTCATCTGTGAATGCATTTAAGATTATTTATAATTTTAGTTACTAAAAATAAATCTGCATTCTGTGTAAATCTTTTTGTGGTTGAGTTTTCATTTCCTTGACCCAATAGTTATGAATGAAATTTCTGGGTAGGTACTGTATGCCTTTTACCCTATAAGGAGCTAACATGGCTTTCCCAATTGATTATACCCCCAGCAATGTATGAGAATTCAAATTTTGGCATTCCTTAGATTTGGTCAACCTTTTTAATTTTAGCAATTCTGATGGCAATAAAGGATTATTTAATTTACATTTCTGTGACAGCTAATGATGTTAATTATCTTGCCAAGAGCTTATTGGTCATTTATCCTCTTCTTTTTGGAAATATCCATTCATGTCTTGTATTGATTTTTATTAGCTTTTTATTACTGAGCTGCGTTAAATCTGCCATTGATTTCATCCATTTTTTCTTGTTTTCAGATTTTCTTTGGTTCTTCAAATTTCCATTTTTTTTTTACCGTTTTCATATAAGTTCTAACATTTCCTATCTCCTCAGCCATTTTATGTATCTAGTCATGTAATTTCTTTAACAGACTTCACATGATGATTTTAAAGACTAGATCTGTCAATTCTAATTATCCAGGCCAGCTCCAGGTCTGTTAATATTGACCCATTTTTCACTTGACTCTGGATCACATTTTCTTGTTTCTTTGCATGCCTAGTAACTGCTGATGGGATATTGTAAATTATGAATAATACTTTGTAGAAGTTTTACATTCTACTGTCTTCCTCAATACAGTGTTGAAGTTGCTTCTAGCAGGCAGGTAAAGTAATATTCAATGATATGGAAGCTATATTAAGGTAGGTCTATTTCAGGGCTTTTCCTACTACTAGAACGTGTTCTTTACGTCTAAAGCATGGTCATTTTGGGGTTTCAATTGAAAACCAAAGTTGTTAGCCAAGCTCCTGTAACTTGGGAGGGGAATGATTAAAATTCCAAAATCTATATCCTGCAGTAGCAAGCTGCTGAATTCACTCTTCAGTTCTCTTAGCCTTCTAGCTTTTATTTTTTCTTCTTGAACTTGGAATCTTTCCCTGAACATGTTTAGTTCAAGCTTCAGTTAAGGATTAAAGAGGTGTTTATCTGTAGATTTTGAATCTCCCCTCTCTCTAACTCTCTCCTATCTCTGGTTCCCTCCTCAATTCCTACTCATGACAACCCTGTACTTAGTCCTGATTCTTCACACCAATAAAACTACTGTTTTCTGTTTGAGTCTTATTAGCCACTAGCCCATTTGGAGTTGGGAGGCCCCACAAAGTCAATGCCATTTTATCTTTTAAATGTAGTTCTCATTAGTGTGGTTTTCTTCTTTCAAAAGCTGAATCATCACTAGTTTAATTGTGCTTTTAGTTGCTCCCTAGTATCAGTAAAAAGTTTCTGTTATTGATTATATTTTCTCAGGCATTTATATAATTAGTATGGGAAGGAAGGCTATTCTGCTGCAATTACTCTTTCACTGTCAGAAGCTGACACTATATACCAATGGGGGCAAAACTATGCCATGTGTACCACAGCAGGCTATTTGTTATCATTAAAAGGGTTTGCCGTCATTGCTATTTATCATACCTTGGATAAGTTAAAACATGATCTCATGTTATTTCAGAACTATATTTGTGTTCTTGGGACAAGAAGTGTATGGGATAAAAGGCAATGGTAATATCAATTGTATCAATTCTTGTATTATGTCTCTGAAGTACAAAAAAGATTATCCATCCATGTACAAACTCAATATGAGTTAAAATTCTTTAATATATTGTCACTTCTATTGCTAGACTTATTCAAATCTAATCATAAACTTCAAATCTAATCATAAGCTACAAATCTAATCATAAGCTACTAAAGTAGCTTTTACTATTCCCCATATTTATATTACTAAACCCTCAATTCCATATTGTAGTGTTTTATACCCTTCACAAATACATTCCCATCTTCCTAACACCACACAACCAAAAGTGGACTGTAAATCAGAGCAAATAATCTAGCTGTTTTTTCTTAAGCAACGCTGAGGGGTGGTTGGATTACTCAAATTCAAACAATCCAAAAGTAAGGTAGACTATGTAGCCACATTGTGGTGGTGGAAAATCTGTGTCAGAGGTTTTAAAATTGACAGATTTTGAAAACTCACCCACTTCTCTCAGCTCTGGTTCGGCCTGCCAAAAACTTCCTCTTTACAACCAAACAACAGATGATCTTTTACTATGTAAAACCACTAAGATTAGGCGATGTTTCTGACATCAGTTTGCCCTCAGTAATACATTCACTTTTGTTACAAATGACAAATGGTAATTTTCATTCAACTTGATCACTCCTATTTGTTTAAACTTTTATGCAACATGTTCAATTCTATTACTGGAAGGAGCGTATTATCTTAGCTAAGTTCAGTCCCCTATGTTTGTCTTGAGTCCTTAATCATGCTAGAATCTGAAGGCCACGTGAACACCCCCACAGTGTATTCAAGCCAGCCCCACCAACTCATACAAACAGACGCTCTTCCTTTTTGGTAACTGAAACCAGACTAACAGAAGACAAAGGCTGAGGACTTTCTAGGAACTGCCTGGGACGTGGTCAGCTAATCCTAGAGTGAGTACTGAGGTCACCCAGGCACAGGACTGCTCTTCCTCCAAGCCAAGGGAGCATAGTGTGGTGCCTTCGAAACACCAGGCTTGCTGCAGAACTGACATCCTGTCACTTGCCATCCTGACAACACTGCTCAGCTGCTCACAGGCGATAGTTAGCTGTGGAAAGGGCCTTGACTCCCAGACCTCATTCCCCCAGTTATCTGGCACGTGCTAAACTCTGAGGACTCCATCCTACTGATCAGGGATCTCAGGTAGGTTGCCTGACAGTGCAGCCTACGGAAGTGTACTGTCTGAGGCTGGGGTAGAAAGAGAGGTTTCAACTGTGCTTGGGGAGATTGTGTCCCTTCTGTCCATACTACCTCGGTGCATAGAGTGGAGAATGCTAGTATAGGACAGTCTTCTCCCACTATTTAAAAATCTAAAATATAGACAAAAGAAATGGGGCATCATATATCAAATTTTTTTGATTTAAGATTTATTACAATAAATGAACTCCAATCTTCCATTTTGTGGCATTCCTCACATAAAGTTCCTAATTTTATAAACGAATGGCCAAGTTGATTCTGGGGATAGGAGAGGAAGAGCAAGTCACAAGCATTTAATAGGAATCCATTAGACACTGTGGACAGTGAATGTAAGAGCTAACAAACACACACACATACTCACACATGCACACACATACACACACTCTAAATATGCATTCTGAACGGTTTTGAAAAACACTAAAAGCACAATCTAGTGAAATCCAATTATTTTAGAAATTGGCCCTGCAAGGTCTCTTCCTTGTCTTGCAAAGATAATTTTCTAAACAAATTTTAGCAAGGGGGATGTGAAGTTCTTAGATTTGCACATAGTCATTCAATCGTCTTTTGTAGATAAAAGACAGTAACTTAATCTAAAAACAGTCCCACAAATCATATTATCTAGAAAAGTAAGAGGCTTTTCTCATTGAATATACCTCTTAGAAGCCCAAGAGGCTGTAACAGGCTTCTTTTGAAATCAAATCAACATAAATTTATTAAACAACTACCTTGCACAAAGCATTCTACAAGAAGCTATGAGAAAATCAAACAACAATAACAATAGCTATAATAATGGCCCATCATTCATGCTATAGATTGTAATCATGAAATGACTTGGACATGAGGAAGCTCTTGGTAAATGGTCTCCAAAGTAAAGACACAAGACATCCAAATCAGGGGTGGAAAAATATACTCAAACTCATGTTCATATTGATAGCAGAGTTTGTATATGAGTATACATATGCGTAATACGAAAATTTGTACTGAGATAGATAGACAACGCAAAAACATTTGGAGTTAACAGACTTGGCAGTTTATAGGCTCTAGAATCAAACTGCTATTCTCTGTGCCTTAGGACTTTCCACATCTATATAATAGGCATAACATTAGGATCTACTTTGTGGGGCTCTTATGAGAACTGAATGAAATAACGTTTGTACAGTACTTACTTTAGTGCATGGGTATGCAATCAAGCAATCTTAAAGTGGTAGATCTCATAACATTTGCAGCAACTATTTCCTTCTTTCTATCCACGATCTTAGTAATGTGACTCTGTAGCCCCTCTCATCAAGAGATGCAATCTCTTTCCCCACCACTGACTCCAAGCTGATCATATAACTTGCTTTGGCCAAGAGAATAAGGCAGAAGTGACTATGCACCAGTTCTAGGCCTAAACCTCAAGAGGCTTTTCTCAACTCTGCTTGTCTTCTTGGAGTACTGCTCAGCTCCCATGCGAACAAGCCTTGGCCAGCCTGCTGAAGGACAAGAGAGCACATAGAAGAGACACAGGCCACCCCAGTGGGGGCCAGCTAGTCTAGTTAGCATTCAGCTTTACTGGTAACTAACAAGATGCATGAGTGAGCCCTGCTAAGGGGAAAAGAACTGCCTAACTCTATGATAGATTCATAGAATTGTGAGTCAAATAAATAGTTGTCTTATGCCACCAAATGTGGAGGTGTTTTTTTTTTACATAGATATATGTCACCAACATCCTCCCTTTTCCTACTCCTGTTCATCATCACTGGAAAAGACACAAAGAAATAACCACTTTTCAAATAAAGACAAAAATGAGTAAACTTAAATAACTGTCTTAAAGTCTTGAAGGGAGAAAAATAATACAGCTGAAGTAATCAGGTGAAAAGATGATTCCCTTAGAGGTTACTTAGAGCCTGCATGAAAGATTTATGTGTTAGGTATTGAATAACACCAGCACTCCCTTTAGAGAGAGAAGATACATCTGTGAGAAAATACAATACAGCGACAAGGAGAGCGCATTCTGAAGTTTCACAGGTGTGAGGAATTTGGTTTAACTATCTAAGATCGCCTTGGGCTGACTCAAGCATTAACTTCTCTGAAGCTCATGATCCTACTGGTCAATTTGAAGATGAGATTGGGCTCTGATCCCAGGAGAAGATGATAAATGTAACAGAATAAACATTTACACATTTATTACCTTAGAAACCTGGAGCTGTTTCTAGTTATGGTTCCCACCATCTAACCATCTTTATTTCTGCTCCAAATGCTCAGACATTTATAAAAACCAGGAGATGTCTTCTCACCTAGAATCTAAGACCTAACTAACATCTAGCTACTCAAAACAGTGACTTATGCTTTTCTTATTGGACTTGAGTTCTCAAATATAAAAAAAAAAGAGTATCTCTTAGAAACACTTATAATAACCTTTAAACTTCCTGGGAAAATATGAAACAATGAACTCTACCTTATCATTAGATTTGAGGGCAAGAAAGTCAAGCTGCTTAAAATCTTCCCCAGAATATGCTAAAGATATATTTAGCTTCATGGTAAACAAATTATTTTAAGACCAAGCCCATGCACATCTTTTCACATATCCATGTTCCTACTTTAAAAAAAAAAACCTTACCCCCCAAAAATGACATTACAACATAGATGGTTGTCTACCCTCTATCATTTCTTGTTACCAACAGAGCCTATGTTGCTTGAGGTGGCTGTATCTCCAACTCAAAAAGCAATTTTTATCAGCACGTCTTTCAAAGGCAAAAAAGAGAAAAATGATCCATTTATGTGGAAGTAAATGTCTTTGGGTGGGCTTTTAGGCAAGCTCATTACAGATGATTTAAACAGAAACTCTTTTTATTGATTTGGTTATTACTTATTATTTGTATTACCTATGTAACTCCTCTACCTTCCTGCATGAGACTAAGAAACGATGGTAAGACCTGAGCAGCAATCAGTGAGTGTGAGCATTCAGGCCACCCCGAGTGGGAAGAAAAGAGCTGGGAAGTACCTGGGTCTTGAATATAATCTGCAAAGGAGCTACTTTAGCCTGGAAATACTTGTCACTGGAGAAGAGAAAACATTCTCTTCATTTAAAAATTTAAGTATTGTATAAACCAGTATCTGGAATGGAGATAAGAATGGAATTTCTGTAACTTAGAGCCTAATGACATTTCTAAATGTAGCATATGTTTTAATTTATCTGAAATGTATCCCTTGAAGTTCTGAATGAGAAACTTCTACTTGGCTATTACAGAAGTGTTAAATCTTGGGGAATTTTGAGCTGATGAAATACTGTAAAACAAACATCAGAGTGGGCAAAATCCCCACTGGTCACTGAAGGGGCCAAAGCAGTATTGACTATAACACTGAAGAAAGAATGGCAGCTGGTAAAACCTAGGCTATGCCAGTCTGGCAGACGTGAGACCTTAAAATTGCTTAGATTTCATCAACTCTCACCAGGGAGGGATACTTCCATTAATGTTAAGGGTAGGTTTACTCAAGATAGATGCTACTAAAAGATCCAGGGAAGTGACTGAGAATCATATTTTTCTGGAAGTCTCCAGAGGCAGTATAAATGGGGATTACATGTGCCATCAGAGATGACAAGAATTTTCAGGCATAGGATATATTAGTTGGTAAAAACAGTGCTACAAGATGCGATTAAATGAAGATATCTAAGGTACTCTGTAAGAATCCTTCAAAGCTTTATAATATGCCTTTATTTGTTCTTCTTTTAAATCTGGAAAATTTACTTGAGAAGGGCCAGATGTCAGTGGAGCTCCCCACCTCCAGATTACCAAAGATTTTTTCTCCTGCAAGGCTGCTGCCCAAAGAAGATACACTTCCAGAAGTAAATGAAGTACAGCAGTCAGCTTGCCTTGCCTAACTCCAAAACCAGGTCCAGTTACTGAGTCCAAAGTGCTTGTTTTGTAGCTCCTCTAGACAAACCTCCCTCCACCCTCTTCAATCCCTCTCTGAGACATTGGGGATTCTTCCTCAAAAGAGCAGCTGAGCGAATGCTATACAGAGTTTTCTTCTATAGAAGAGATTATTTAGTGAGAGCCTTTTATTCCCATAACCATTAAAAAGTAAAAATACAGGGGCAGAACAAGAAGCAGTGGCCTGGGGGAAAGGGAAGTGGGTTTCTCAGTGTCAATAAAGAAAGTTTTGTTCATTCTTCAAGTTCATAGAAAAGAGATTACAGAGAGGATAAAGCCCTAGTTTGGATAATCCTGCAGCTCATCGAAATGTCTATTTTCTTTTTCCCCAGTGGAACCATTTTGCCCCATCTAAAATGCTTGTGGGAGAAGTTAAAAGGAGCCACGTGTGCTTCCTTCCACAAAGGAGCCCTATATTTAACACAGCACATGAATCCAACACCTCAGACAGTTCTGAAGAAAGCTCTGTTTATTATGTGGGCTTATGAAATAAAAAGTACAAACTTTCTCATCCTAGAAAAATATGCAATGAAATTTACAGCAAAATTAAGGAAGCTGTGCATAATGTAACGCTTGGCAAGAATTTTAATCAGTGGATTGGCAAGTCTAGAGGCAATACTTTAGCTCCTTTCAAGACATGTCAGAGCTTCCTTAATTTAAATACCACACACTAGGTCTGGGGAGAACATTTAGGAGACGCTGTGCTTTCCGCAGGAGTGCTGACTAGCAGTGCAAGCTAACTGAGAAGGCAGCACTGATGTGCTAACAGTTTCAACCTTAGGGAATGAATGATGGCAAGAGATAGACATGCTGTCATTGTAGAGCAAAGCAACACAGATTTACATGATGATAAGGCATTCCAGCCACATTACTTTTACTTTAGGCAGGTAAAGATTCTTCCAGGTACCGGTCTGACTCAGTTGATTTTTTTTTTTTTTTTTTTTTTTTAATGAATGATGCAGTTCTAGAGCCTGTCAGAAGTTTTCAGGCAGGATTGTTGTTTTCCCAATTGGAAAACAACAGAACTATCCAGTAGCCTTCAGTTCCTAAGCAGTCTGACAGCCATTCAAACAAGTTGAGAGTCAGGTCACATAATGTAGACACAAAACTGACCATCACAGAAAGAGTTACAATGTGATGAAAAGCTCCGGGGACCCTATTAAATCCACCATTCCTGTCAGTACGAACCAAGAGCAATCCTGCCTTCACAGCTGCAATTTTAAGGAGCCCACTAAGAAAACACTTTATCTGTCTGCCATCCGCACAACAGTTTAGCAGTTAGTATCCTGTGTGTTACATGAAGCCTCAAAAGCTGAAAACCTGAGAAAGAAGACTAAAAAGTCCAGTGGTGGACATGTAAATTACACAGACTTAGCTATATCACTTACATGGAATCTTCTTCTTTAAAACAAAAAACCTTTTAAAATATTTATATCTTTGAAAGTTTACAAATGAAACGAAGTCTGGAAACACAGATGTTGTTTAAAAATACTTTGTGGGCTGGGGATTTAGCTCAGTGATTAGAGTGCTTGTCTTGCAAGCACAAGGCCCCGAGTTCGATCCCCGGCACCAAAAAATAAATAAATAAATAAATAAATAAATAAATAAATAAATAAATAAATAAATAAATAAATAAAAATACTTTGTGATGATTCAGAACTTTATAAGGTAAAAGAGTGGTGGGGAGGGCAATTTACATCTAGTTCCCCTGCACAGGAATCAAAGGTCAAGGGACACGGAAAGCCCCCAACCCTGTAAGTTTTTCTGCTAAGAATGTTTTCAGGAATGTGATCTGTTTAGGAAAAATACTACTTATTTTTATACAACAACATTTCTTTGCTAGGTAATAATATATGTCTGTTTCTCTATATATAGTCTATATATACCATATGTCTATATTACTATAAGTTATATCTAGACTATATATTCGTACTGTACATAAACAGATAGATGGATAGATAGACAGACAGACAGATATCATAAAGGGCTGAAGATAGTTACTATTCAGGGGGATTTATCCTGTTGTAAGTTCTATGAAACCAGAACTTAGTGTGAATACAGTTTGGGACATCATTGCTCCGTCAATCGTTGCAAGACAGATTTGTTTCCTAACTCTCTCAATGTTTCAAGAAGAGAAGTTAAGATCTCGGCAGAGCCGTAAAACTATACCTCATGGTCTATGTTCAAGGCCTGCTTTAATTTTGGCCTTGTAGAAAAAGATTCTAGTTTTTTTTATAAAGGATCTTTAAAAGAACATTCCTTTCAAGCAAATAGTACAATGGCACTCTTTATCATTTCTATGGAAAATGAAGATTAGTATCAGTAGAAAAAAGACAAAGCAGTTCATTATTAGGAGGCCCCAAATTCACAGGAAGTGCATAATACCTTATAATCCAAGGAGGATGGAAGTGCAAATGTTGTTGAAGGGGGAGAAGAAAGTGTCCTGGAGACTCTGATGACCATTTGCCAATGACTATGGGTGAAAACAAAACCCAAAAGATAGATAACATGGTAGTGAATTATGCTAGGAAGGACGGCTTGAAGAACAAACTCTAATATACCAATTTAGGAGTACGAAACTATTCCAGCATGATCAAAATTAGCTAAGAATGACGTGACACAATTAAAGGAAAAATCAGGAGATTTTGGGGATATAAAATCAGTAGCTATATTTGTGGGACCTGGACATTGTCAAAGTGAAGAAAAAAGATAATGACTAATTTTATATTCCTTTATTAAAGTATGCTTTAAGATATAATTTACTGAGTAAAGGCATAGCATCTTTAAAAAAATTATTTCCCGGCACTTTATAAACCTTTCCACCTCTTGCATCTTCATTCATACTGCAGTAAACTGTTCTTGAAGAGTTAACGGATAATTCTCTCCTAATTCTACAAGTTAATTCTAGTCATTAAGGTCATCAAGATGGTGTTCAATAAGTTATTCTATTTATTCATTCTTTATTTAACAAAGATTCCCTAGGCATGTGCCAGGTTCCAGTAAGAATTGTGTATTGAAATATAAAGACACAGTCTTTAACAAATATTACATGGAATACATAAGACTTCTAACACAGTTCTTCGTCTCATGTCAGAGGATTTTCCAGTGTTTTCTCATTTTATTGCAGTCAGAAAAATCTTCCATCTAGTTGAAGCCCTAATGCTGTCCACATGCAACTTCTCAGCAGTCTCAGTAATCATTTGTCATTCCTTTGACCTCTGGCAGGTTTTTGTAGACAAGGCACAGGTTCCAGAATCAGAATGGGTGAATTTCTTGTCTACAACGATTATTATGCTAGGCAAGCTGTTTAGACCTTTTGAGTTCCAGTTTCCTTATTTGTGACATACTAATGATAATTTTTATCTTTCAGGACAATTTTTTTTTAATTTTTTTTTTTTTTTTTTTTTTTTGTGCTGGGGATCGAACTCAGGGCCTTGTGCTTGCAAGGCAAGCACTCCAACCACTGAGCTAAGTCCCCAGCCCCTTTTCAGGACAATTTTGAAGATTAGCCCGCATCAAGTATGTAAGGTGCATAGGACATGATAGATGCTCATTAATTGCTGAATGCTGCCATTATTGTTAGCTTCATTATTTCATCTAGTATTGGGAGTGGTTGAGGACTGGTGATGGTTTGGAGGGAAATCCAAGGAGATAAGTGGTGGCGGCCTCGGTCCAAGTCAGAATGATACACTTCAGAGCTGAGCAAGCTCGATGGGAGTGATGCAATTTTTGTCCTCAAAACTAACATGTGTGGGTACAGTCTACATATGATCCAAAGTAAATTTTCCCATGTCATGGCATGCTTAACTGAGGGAAGAAAGCCATGGTTAGTGCTCCAAGCAAAGATGATTTTCTCTTCAGAGAGGATGTCATGTTCCTCATCCAGCTTCTGAAAAAGTTATCATGTGAAGCTATTTCACATTCTTTCCAGCCCACTCAAAGCACATAAGGGCTTACTGAAACATGGGTGTTGTAAATATGCCTGAATGTCAGGAATTTGGCTGTAACACAGGAACTAGGAAGGACTCCAGTTGTATCTTTCTGTGCTCTTCCTGATTTATGAGCCAGACTCCTGGTATTTGATGCACACGTGAGAAAATACAATATTTTCTTTTTCATTTATTGTGATTTTTATGGAACCATCATTCTATTCTAATCCTGAGAAATGAACAAGGAGGACAATGTCTTATGTAATGCAGTGCTTTAATTAGATTTTGAAATTATGATATGTATCCAAGAACTAGAAACCCAGAAAAGTTAAAGCAAGTAAAATATTCAATCCATTGGTAGCAATAGATAGCCATCAATATTTTCTGTCAGTGGTCATAAAATACAACACAACAGTGACAGGAATGATGTTACTAATGTTTTCTTCATTCAAATCAAAAAATTAAATTATTTATGCACAATTTTAAATGATCATGAATTTGTAAAAAGCATTTAGTTACAAAAGTAAATGTCAAGAATCAAACTAATTACCATGATATAAAGAATCTGAGAAACATTTCAGTAATTAATGTATAATTACACATTGTATGATTTTACATAATCTTGGAATAATTTGAAACAAACAGAAAATGTGCAAAGCCTGTATAAAGAACGTATATCTCCCTATTGTTTTCATCCAGATTATTAATGATCAAATTTTACATTTGTCTTTATATATGTGTCAATGATAATTTATATGTTCATCATTATATATAATATCCCTATAAATACAGATGCTCCTTGACTTATGATGAAGTTACATCCTGATAAATACACTGGAAGTTGAAAATATCTTACATTGAAATGCATTTAATACACCTTCCATACTAAATAGCATAGGGTAGTACACAGTACACTCTAGAGTCTTGGCTGTTTCCCACTGTAATCATATGGCTAATTGGGCACTGTAGCTCATGACCACTGCCCTACATCATAGAAGAGCATCACAGAAGATATGGTTAGCTCAGGGAAAGATCAAAACAAATGTTGAAGACCATCTGTAGACACACACACACACACACACACACACACACACACACACTCTTTCTCTCTCTCTCTATATATATATATATATATTTTTTTTCTTATTAACAGTCTTTTTTCAATAGTTTGAGAGCAGGGTGCAAATCTAAAACTCCATCTCCTCCAAGTCCTCCAGTCTGTATTTCCCCTGAGCTAGGGCCCTCTTCTCATAAGCACCCCACAATCTTCCCAATCAGGAAACGGACATTGGTAGAACTCTATCATCCTATTAAAATTTTGTCATTTGTCCCCACAGTGTCCTTTTTGGTTTCTGGACCAGAATCCAATCCAGCATAAGTGTATTTCAGGTGGACGTGGAGTTGAATGATTTTTGAGTGATTTATGGAAGGGAATTTCTTATTGAAATAACTCTCATGTTTCTTATTTTCTTTCTTTCTTTTTTTTTTGGTACTGGGGATCAAACTCAGGGCCATTTGTTTGTGAGGTGAGCACTCTAACCACTGGGCCAAATCCCCAGCCCTAATGTTTCTTATTTTCTACAATATGATTTTTAAACTTCTTTGCTAACGGTTTGCATACCTTCCCATACTTCCAGTCTGACCAGTGAAAACAGTCACTGCCATGTCACATGGAAGAAAATTGTTAAAATTCAGAAAAGAAGAAAAATATGCTTCTGAAGGGATTGATATTATCAGTTTACTTACATTGAATTCACACATTTGTTAATAAAATATGTGAATAGCAAAAATTTCTATTATATCCTGGTTTCTGAAGAAAATATTATTTTTAAAAACGGTGTGCCTCAGCAAAAGAAACCACCAATAGAGCAGGGCGAAAACCCACAGACTGGGAAAAAATTTTTGCTAACTATCCATCACACAAAGGTCTGACATCTAGAATATACAAAGAACTAAAAAAAAAAAAAAAAAAAAAAAAAAAAAAAAAAAAAAAAAAAAAAAAAAAAAAAAAAAAAAAAAAAAAAAAAAAAAAAAAACCTCCCCAATTTAAAGACCCAATCCAAAAATGGGCATCTGAAATGAATAAACATTTCTCAGATGAAGAAATAAAAATGGCAAATAAATATATGAAAAAGTGTTCAAATCACTAGTCATTTGAGAGATGCAAATCAAAACAATGTTAAGATTCCATCTCACTTCAGAAAGAACCGCGTTTATGAAAAAATCAGCCAATAACAAATGCTGGCGGGGCTGTGGGGAAAAAGGAACCCTCCTCCACTGTTGGTGGGAATGTAGACTGTTCCAGCCACTGTGGAAATCAATATGGAGATTCCTCAAAAAACTACAGCTAGAGGTTCCACTTGATCCAGCTATTCCCCTACTGGGGATCTTCCCAGAAGAATTAAAATCGTCATACCACAAGGACGTATGCACCACCATGTTCATAGCAACACAATTTGTAATAGCTAAGTCTTGGAAAAAACCTAAATGCCCAACAACCAATGAATGGCTAAAGAAAATGTGGTTTTTCTACACAAAGGAACACTACACTGCCATAAAAAAGGATAAACTAGAGTCATTTGTATGTAAATGGATACTCCTTGAGAACATACTATTAAGTGAAATAAATCAGACACTTATTAGTACACATTGAATTGTTTCTCTGATATGAGAAACCATAACTGTAAATAAGGACAAAGAAGTGTAATAGATATTATATAAAAGGAAGATAATATACAAAGGAGAGGAGAACTAGAAAGAGAGAAGGGGAAAATGCAGGAAGGAAAAACAGGAAAGAAAAGGGAAAGGGAAATCATGGAAAAATATGAATAAATCTGCTGTAAATAGGGAAGGAGGGAACAGAAGGGAGGGGGGAAAAGCAAGATACATCATGTACAGGTACAAAATAAATGTGATGAATGTGATCATTATATGTACAATGTACCAATACAAATTCTTGGTTAAAAATAAATAATAAATAAATAAATAAAATAAAATAGTGTGCTTAAAGTTGTATTATATACCTGCCTAGCATAGTTTTAGATAAAACAAGTATTCTGGTAATACATGTTAAATGTACAAATAGCATCTTTAGGGCAAAAAAAGCACTTATGAAGGAGAATAGCCATTAACATACATGTGAGAAGCCTGGATACATTGAAGTTTTTCAAATGTTACTTACAGTATGACTATAGCCAGAATCTTGAAAGCTTTCTGTAGCACGCTCTTTATTTTTAATGGAATGTGGACTTTTCTGTAGAAAAACGAGCTCTGCTATCTAGCAGGGATCTCAGTATTTTCTCATCAGTAACACAGCATAACATCTAAATGTCGCAAACTCACTTATGCCTGGATGCAATTCTAGAAGAGTTGAAGGGCAAGGGGTTAAGCCATGGCTGTATTTATCAATATGCTTTTAAACCAATGAGTGGATCAAATAACACACACAGTGAATGGGAATTAAATGTAATTAAAATCACTGTCGCAACAGACAGCACAGGTTATAACCTTTATTCTGTCTAACCAAGCCCCCTACCCTCACATGCCTGTAAGAATCATAAATAAAAGAACTCAAGATGTTTTGAAGGTTTTTTTCAAGAATGCTATATTTAGTTTGTTTTTTTTTTAAATCTGAAGTGATAAATACAAAGCAAAGATGTCCCAGAGAAGGTTATTAGAAGAGAAACACCAACATAAATATTGAATCAGCGACACTGTCTAATAGATATATATCCATATATATATAATTTTAAGAAGCTCTGAACAAGACAAATTCAGAAATGGAAACACTCCCAAAGGATAGCAGCGTTTCTAATCTCTGAGCATATATAGTGCCAGTATTTGTCCATCAGACCCTTTTTCTCAATAGTGTTTAGATCTACACAGAAGCTTCTGGGGCTGTAACCTGAGGAGGGCTGGAGAGAAAAAAAAGAGAATTTTTAAAGCGTAATTAAGCGATGTGCTAATCCATGGGGAGCCAATATTCCTTGTACTTAGTTCTGGCACAATCAAAACTGCACTATAATCGGAACCAAGAAACTTTCTGGTGGTTGTTGACTGCAAGACAAGAGAGAGGATGTCTGCTCTGCAGGGGAAAAGGACTGACACGAGAGAAGGTCCATTATTATATATTTCACATATATATATATATATATGTGAAAAATCTAGGCAAAAGGCATCGCGCTCATTTTTAAAGGGATAAATAAATAGTACCGGGTTTAGACTGTCCCTACTTCCTCGAGTAAGACATGAATCCAGCAGTAGAAAATAGGCTCCCATCACTAGTTTTATGAGAAAAGCTCCTCTGCTGAAGGAAAAAGTGAACAAATTAGTATCTTTCTTTTCCCTCTATTCCTAGTCTTATTCCAGAAGGCACTAAGATGAGTGAAGCTTCTCGGGTCAAAATATCTGTCTACAAATATTTGAAGGGTTTCGCATGCTGTGGTTTAACATGTCTTCTCCACAGTGGAAGGAAGGAACAATTTCAGAGCCAGAACATTTGCCAGTTGACAAAATTATAAATAGATAGACATAGCTAACTAATTTTAAATAGCCTGGATTTTCATACCTTTATCATCTTTTTTTTCTCATCATCTTATAAGTAAGACTCTAACCAAGACTGTAATACCTGAATCGTCTTTTTTTTCCTCATCATCTTATAGGTAAGACTTTCCTGAAAGAAATAGTATGCAAATAGATTACTCAGTTTTAATAGGGTCAAAATGTAATGCGGTTGTCAGAAACATGAAACCGCAATTACTACATACCTACAGTCTTCATTTTTTTAAAAACATCCTGTGTCCCTGCTCTCATGGAAAAGAAATAATCTCAGTCTGGTGCACTAGAATAATTTTGGAAGATACCTGCTTACCGAAATGTATGTGACTTAGAAGCAAGTTATTACATGTCATTGGCAGAGCAAGGTTCTTCCCCGGGTGGTCTAATAGATACTGGTAATTCCCTAGAATTACCATGTACTTGAACCGAATATTAGTGAAGGAAAATTTAAAATAACAGGAGTGAGCCCCTCAAAGAGCCCTTTCATATTGTTCTACATCATTTTGCCTTTCTGGTTTAAGTTTTTCTTATCACAACTAGACCAGAAAAATACATAGCATTACCACTGTGATACGACTTAATTATTTTATGTTACTTCCAACCACACAGGTGGTACTCTTCATGGACAAAGAAAACCCCTAGTAATTAGAAGGCCAAAACCCCAGAGATGTGTAATCTTTTCTCACAGCATGTAACAGTTCTGGCTGGTATTTCTCTCTGCACAGCCCTACAGTGCTTCACTCTGCCAAACCCAAACAGAAACTACTGGTTTATTTCCAGCTGTTGCTGAGGTTCTCCATCTGATCTTTATTTACTTGTCTAAAGTGGCTGTAATAAGTACCAAATAAGCCACAATTGCCAGCAGCGGAATATAAAATTAAAGGGCTGCAATTAATGAATAAATAATAACACACTTAGAAATGGATGCTAACTGGAATTGTTGAATGAGGCATTATTTTGAAATGATTTTGAATAAACATATTTAAAACTGTGTAAGTACCCTTAGGTACTTGAATTTAAGAATTCATAATGCTAATGCACTGGAAAATATAATATATAAGGACAAAATAATGATATGGCAAGAACAGTATATGTTCCCCCTATTGTGAGAGCATGTGGACCTGTGTGTACATAGATATGTGGTAAAAAGAGTGTGTTATGTTACAAGCATGCTTGTGACAAGTATGTACACCAGCCATGTAAAGAAGGAGTGAGGTTTGTTAAGTAGAAAAAACCTTGATGTGCATCTTAACTCTTACATATGGCCTGGGACACAAAGAAAGCCAAGAAGACGTACAGATAAAAGAATACACGCAGAAAACACTTCCAAATAGAACAGAACACAGCAATGTTCAAGACGAAAACTCCAAAATTCCCTACCAGGAGTACTAGAAAGTGAATTGATGACAACAGTATGACATCCATAGTAATGACACCTCTCACATCACCCCTGGGTTAAAGCCAGACTCACTGGCTACTGTGTCTCCAGCAACAATCCTGAGATACACATTTTAATCATGATGCCAGCAAAGGGCTGCTGAAGGCACTATAATAAAATATGAATAGTATCTCTACATAAGCTATAGTTCAGCCAACGCACATTGCCCTTATCAGCAGGCATACATAAATACGCCAGAAAATCTACATCATAGAGGAAAAGAAGTGTGTAAATGAGCTAGGACTCTTCTGTTTGTGCCAGACAGAAACGAACTACTGTTTTACATGGTGTCAAGAGTTTTCTTTTAAGCTTGGAGGAGATAATTTTAATTGTGCTTGAAAAGCAGGTTCGATCCCCACCCTTTCAAAATTAGAGTGGATACAATGTGATCCCAAATTGGCCATGTAAATTTCCTTGCTCTCTCAACTCTCTGGGCGTTCCTCCAAAGATGGTACAGGTAGAAGATGTCTGAAATACCATGCAATACTCCATCACTTCCATGATTCCACTGGGTTAGACAAGATGAGGAAAGACACCTCTACAACCCTGCAGAAATGCCAGAAGACACATGGTGGAAAGACAGATTAAAGAGAAACAGAATGGCTCTGGGAGAAGTAGGTGCTACTTCTAGTCTTGTCTCTTAGCTATGTGACTCTGGGGAAGTCTTAACAGTACTCTCCATTTTGATTTCTTCATTTGTAGAAGGAAGCAGGAGACCGTAATGCTCATTTCTTCAACTCATTCTCCAGGGAGTGAGAATTAGCTCATATGCTATAGTGAGAAATGACTTCTCAGAAAATGGAAACAGCACAGAGCTTTGGAACTTAGGGCAGCCTCTATTATTTTATAGAAATGTAATTAACTCACAGCTAAACAGTTCAACAGCAATGATTTTCAGTGAAAGCAAGTTCACAGAGTTTTATTCATTAATCACAGGAGTTATTTTCTAGTCATCATTATGCTAATCTATGAATAATATAGTTACTATCACATATAACTGAAAGTTTACCAATAAAAATGCTGCATTTGAAGAAGAAACAACAACAAAAAGAATATTAAATTGGAAAGGTAAAAGCAGACAACATGAAATAATCTAAAAATTATTATTTTCTTATAGCTTAGCAATCATGTTACTGGAATTTGTATAGAGTGGCACTGTAGAAGGCTTTGATAAATTTTAACACTTAGACCTAATCAAACAAGATTTTATCATCATTAAGTTATTCACCATTTTTTCAATTTTTATTTGCGCATATATATATATATTTTTGTGCTGGACAGGCACTTTAACCACTGAGCTAAATTCCCAGCCCTGTTTGTAGTAAATAAGGATCACATTCCTCATAAGGAGTTGATACATATAGTGAGACCCTGTCTCAAACAAAAAAAAGCTATTTGTCTTGAAGGACTTGTGTGTATAAACAACTGCTAACAACAGAACTACTTCAAAAACAACAACATTAACATACACAAGCACACACTCAAAATACACACAGAGCACCCATTTTTACCCATACACAAGCTCTGTGAAGTTTAAACACTCTCCCCAGGTAGCCCACTGAAAACAGACCTACATTCTTACAGAATAAAGAGATGAAATAGATAGGGACAGCTTTTTTAGTTCAGTATTTATCAAAATATTGTAGTAAATAGTCCTTTCTGGTCTCCTAAGACAGAAACAATGAAATAATGAGTGGCCACCAGTTCTGGATATTGCTGGGGGCAACTATGGTCAGAGAAAATATTTAATACAGTCTTATAAAACAAAATGTGTGTGAAAGAACTCAATCTATCCTGGTAATTGCTCTCTGTGAAATCTAACCCTTGGTCCAAATTAATGAGTTACAGGTGTGAATCTAATGCTTTCCATTTTTGCCTAAGATGCTACTGTTGCTTTTCTCTGAGACACTTGGCCTCTGGAGGTATTATAGTTAATTTATCATAATGCACTATAATGTCGGTGTTCACTAGAAAGTTGAAATGGTGCCTTGCAGTGAAATAGAGATCTCCTGCTTTTCTACAGCGCTATGAGAAACTCAATTTTTCTTACCTATACATTTAAAATTTTGCCTTTAAAAATTTTTCAGATAAACTTCCAGACCAAAATAGGTGTCATAAATAGTTTATTTTAAAAGGCAGAAAAATTAGTATAGCTGGAAGTCATTGCTTAAAATCTCATGTTGAATGCGCTGTCCAAATAGAAAACAAATTTATAAGGACTGTTTTTTCTTAAACAATAAGAAAAGAGTCGAAAAAGAATTAATTGTAGCTATGACAGTCATGAAGGTGGTTTTCAAAATTATAGCTTCTTGTCCTTTACACACTAATTAAATGTCTTTAAGATTTAATAATTATTATCAATTATATGCCAGACACTATTCTAAAAGTACTTTTCACATATTTTCTTTTTAGTTCTCTGAAAAACAGACCATGAAACGAAGATTGGCGGTCAAATCCTTTGTGTGAAAGGAGATCCCCGGAAAACCAAGAAAAAGAAAAATGAGACTGGGAGTGAGAAGAGAAAGGAGTTAGTATCAGGTAAGCAACATTGCTGAAGTCATTTCTCTCTAGGGGCGAAATACACAGCTGTTTGTTTGGACTCAGGAAAATTCATGGAGGGTTATATGCAACCATGAATACCTTGCTGATGACAAACATACAGAAAAATACTGGAGTCCTTAATCATATATTTATATAATCTTACGGTTATTTTGACAAAAGGTCACCAGCTTTAGAATTCTTTCAATCTGAAGGTGTGAATCAGCCCAGGTCCTTGTTGAGCTGTAAAACCTACTCGTTTGCTAGATGTCAAAGATTCATGAGTCACATGTAGGGAAAGCTGTTGTGCCAGTTGTTTTCCAGCTTCAAATGTTTTCAGTTATTATTTCAAATTATTGTCTCATAAATTTAATGGTCAAGTAACCTCATATTCCCCCAACATAAAGAGGAAATTATATAAGAAAAATAAAATTCTAGTGGAATAAGCAATGTGCTTGAAATTAGTAGCAACATACATGGTGTCTATAAATGCTGTATCTATCTTATAGTTTGAACAAAGAAATGTCATGATGCTGTCATGTGTGATGAAATATTATGGCAAAGTTATTTTCCACTGTAATTTTGAAAGATGTAAAATTATCGTAATAACCAAAACACTGAAAATCACTACTTACATATTAATCATTTTAGGTTGGGAAAGAAATTTCTGAATAGGAATCCCCAATAATCAACTTTTTAAACTTTTATGTAAAAGAATTAAAAGAGAACAATAATAGAAATATAAAATGTAAAGCAATCATCATATCGTTGGGGTGACCTGCTGCAGTTGGTATTTCATTGCTCCGCCTCAATATCTGTCCAGTGTCCGGATGGTTTTTATGGCCCTTTAAAGCCACAGCTATTTATCATAAAATCTAACTTCCACTGAACACTACAGTGGAATATTTCAAGATAGGATAGAGTTTATGAATCCATAATTACTCTGTATAAAAAAAGTACTTGTGAAGTATCTGCGACACTGCTTCAGCCTGAGTTCCTGGGAAGCATCGATACAGAGTCCCGAGTGAGAACGACACCTGGCGAGTTACTGAGAGGTTGCATCTGCGTGAAACGAGCTGGAGCCCACATTCAGCTCATCACCACAGCTGTGGCAGCAATAAGGGACAACCGAGGGCAAGAAGGTCTCAGAGGCACCTGTCTCTGTATGGGAGTTGGACCCACAGCAATGTGGCTGTCTTCCACTGACTTCCTGACATGGAGTTTTCTATGTTCCATTCATTTCTTGACTTTATTTCAGCGCAGCAGTACGGTTCAGGACTGAGGTTTGCAGTCAAACATTCTACGCACTCTGGTCTCCGCCCCTCGCTGCTGGCCCCCCTTCTCCCGGAGCATTCGTTAGTCTTGTACACTGCCATTAAGCTGATCGCAGCTTTAATCACCAAAAATCTGGAAGACGGCCCAGCATGAAGCCCTGTCCTCTAGTCCCCTTGTCCTCCTCTCTCCACCTGGCTCCTTGCTGTATGAGTTGAGATTCAGTCCTACTTCTTACTCCTTCTGTGGAGACACCAATATCTCCAATATCTGTAACTCCTTGCCTATCAAATTCTCTTGCCATGCTGAACCCCTTTCCTGGCTCTTTTCTCTTAGACATTTCATTATGTCTCCCTATAAAAGTGCTGATTTAAGCAGAATCTTCAGACCATGTAAGTTTGGAAATATGGCCTATCCCTGTCTTAGAGAGTCACAGCAGGCACCAACACACTGAGTGACACTTCAGGAAAGAAAGCTGTCTAATGACATTTACTCAGTAAATCCCAGATGCTGCTGATCACGGAACCTTGCTTTGGACAGGACCCTTTTACACCCCCTGAGCCTTGAGCCCAGTGAAATGGCCACAGGCCCTCTGATCACCTCTGTTCTATACCGTCTGCTTTCTGATTTCTTATTGCCACCCTATGCGCATAATTTTTCAGCTCTCATTCTGGCAGTAGTGCTTGTGCTTTTCTTACTCCTGCTTTTTCCCAAATGTGAATATTTACCAAATTACATAGCTTTGGTTTCGATCTCACTGATTGACCCAAAAGTGCTCCTGGAAACTAGACTAAGGCTGCACTTCAGCATGTAGTGTGAAGCTGTAGTAACAACTTTTTTTTAAAACAAAGAGATGGGTTTATCTGCCCTCAGAAAATCTCATCATTTGCTGGGAAACTGTACAGAAGGCTAAAAGGAGCTAATCTTCATTAGAGGTACGTGTGACCTCAGAAGAACATTTAGCTGTTTGTTGACAACTGAAAGGTGGAAAAACTCAGTTCCATCTGATTTTTGAACCTGTGAGAAAAATAATCTTTACTAATTTTTGATAATAGAACTTTAACTTTCCTGTGGCTAAGAACTATTGATAGTTACTGCATAAATTTTAATCATTATTTTAAAAAAGTGAAAGTTCAAAGGAAAGCTAAGGGAAGGGTACGATAACTAAAGTTTTCTTTTTTTCACAATTAGGATAAAGCAACATATTGTAAGAGTTAGATATTAATAAGTAGACCCAGAGAAAATAAGAAACCAGTAATGACAACAACTGCTCAATAGCTAAGTCAGATCTGGTGTGCTTATCCGACAAAGTGTCTACGCTTTCTACACCTCAGACTCCTGGGCAAGTCAGAGACACATCCGTCTTACTCTTCCCTAATAGGAAGGCTTTCTCATCTAAACACACTAGCAACTAGCATGGGGAGACACGTTTTTGGCATGTCTCAGCCATGCAAGTACCTGGGAAAATCCTCCTGGATCGATAGAAGAATGTGTTATGCCCAGATAACATAACGAGGCACTACAAATTTTGCCTTCTTCCTCCTACCCTCACTGTGAAAGTGTGGATTAGCCTTTATTGGCTCAGTTCAACACTTCAGCCTGCAGACACACTGCAAAATGAAGTTATTAGTCTATGCATGCTTTACCTGGAGCTGCAGGTGAGAACTAAGGACATTCAACCTGTAGGCCCAGCCTGGGATTCAGTGAGAACCACGTTGGCATGTATTAGATATGAAGATCATTTAAAAAAAAAAAAAGAGGAGGACCCTGACATGAACTGCTGTGCCCTAACCTGACATCCTGCCTGCATACCAGCGCAGAAGGAAACCTCCCAGACTTTACTGCTCACAGAACTCAAGCTGGACCCCAGCTTCTAACAAACGTGGCCAGGCCTCCTGTCAAGTTCCAGCCTGTCCTCCCTCGGTGTCCTGAGACCCTGAGGGAACAGCAGCCCGCCCCGAAGCCCGGCCTAGAGGGCTCAGGTCTCAGTTCTCCCTTACAGTTGAAGCAAACTTTCTTGGGGGGTTAGATCTTGCTGACTCTCCCCATAAGGGCTGTGGTCATGGCTCAGCACAGATGAGACTGTCTACAGGCCATCAAGATGCTCTCTCCCCAGTGAGGATTCACTTGCTGCTGTCCAGTGAGAATACACTTCTTAGACGGCAGCACTGAGCTATATCTGAAAGAAGTAGTTATGTCTTCTTCGGCTCCAGTTCCTCCAAAATTCTTTCCTCGTACCAGTCGATCCAAATTTCACGGCAGAAACAACGAAGCCCATTCCAGGAGAAAGGAGTGCTGGGCACTGGAATGCAAACTGCTGTTCTTTCCATTTTTTCCCATAGCCTAAGAAGGACTGGAAACATTTCTTTGACAAACTTGGCAGGGAAGTGGCAGCCTTAGATACAGAGGATCCTGGGTGTCAAGTGGGAGACCTGGGCACTTGGGATGTTTGCAGTCCACAGACATTCCCAGTTCTGCTGACGGTTCCCAAGAAAACACATCAACTTCACGAGGCTCTCACAGGCCCATTTCACGGACACTTTGAGGGTATACTGTGTACTTTATCCTTTTTTTTTCTCCATTTTCCAGATCAGATAGGAGCTTAAATTGTCACAAATAGTAGATTATTTGGCACAGGTGAATATTGCCTTATTTGGCAGTGATGTTCTTGATTGAATACATAATGGTACATTTTAACAACAGAATACTATGCGTCTATTTAAAGGACAAATTAGACCTTTATAAAGCCTATGAATATTCATGATATAGGCTTGGGTAAGTAAATAAGTTGCAGAATAGTATGTATGATATGACTCCATTTTTATAAAAGTCAAACAAACCAAAATAATAATCCTCCGAGAATGAGACTTATGTATATATTTAAATAAGCAAAAATAGTGAAATGGATCCACATAAGGCTTCTAGCTTCTGTTATCTAAACATTTCGATGCTTCCTGATTTAATTTCATTTGATACGCTGGCCATAAATTACAATACACAGAATTTGTTTTCATTGAATAAAGACATTTTAGAAAGATCGCATTGAAGATAAACCAGGTTTTATACATCATGTGGGTTCTTTCAGCAAGAGTGTCCTATACTGAACCATTTTGTAACTCTTACAAATGACTTAACATATCATATTTGTAATATACATATTGTATTGATGCTTGCATTTATGTTGAGTAGCAAACTCCACTACTGTATGAGATCAGTCATTCTACATGGAGAAAACATTTTGATCTTTAGGTTTAATTTTTTTCCAATGAACATCACATTACTGAAATTCTGAGCTCTACCCTGACCTGTAGTACCATTTCTAATATTTCTAATATTAGAAATAGAATGGTACTACATTCTATTTAACTACATAAATATTAACTATTACTACTCCAATGAATCACCTACAATCCAGTAACAAATATTGAACACTTTATATTAGGCTGTAAGGAGGAAGTGATAAATAAAACTTGGGCACTGTTTCTAGAGATTCTTCGATCAGTGAAAAAAAAAAAAAAGTTTGCCTTTCCCAGATAGGATACAAAGTAATTCTGTGGTGAAAGAATGGTCTTGGTTTTCTTCACCACTGAGGGAAATCCGGTGTTGCCCACCTGAGAGAAGAGCAGCCCAGAGGGCTCCCTGAAAGCAATGAATTCCATGGCAAAGAAGATATTTCTCACAGGAATAGTAGTGCCTAAATGCTACAGGATCCTCGGGGCTGACATGCCCATATCTGACTCTCAGTCCTCAGGGGCAGGACTACTCATCTGTTCAATTAACAAGGATGCTTACTGCCATTTGTGGGGGATACTCTATTGGCTGGAGTGTGCTAAGCAAAGAGATTGAGACTCTGGGGGCCTGGGTGCCACGTGAGGAATGGAGAGATGCAGTGGGAACTTGGCTCACTTTTTTCCTAAGTGCTCAACCTGAAAAATGACAACGGTACAAATACTGAGATGGATGGGGTGTTAGCCATAACTCCTTCACATATGTGATATAAAGTACTGAAACATTTTCACATATTTGAGAGATGGTATTTGCTTCGTTAGGCTATTTTAAGGGAAAATTTCTTTTTTGTTTTTACATCACTCTCAATTAGAAAAATTTCACATGCATACCCAAAATCATTCCTAGGAAGGTTCATCTGAGATTTCTGCCTCCTTTAACATGTGAGAGGAAGGTATCAACTGCTGAAATAAAAATTCAAATAATTAGAACAAACTGACTAACTTCATCTAAATCCTTGAGTCTTGAGCCCCAGGAAGCTTGGGGATCAGCCAGTATGTTTTGTTTATTTTATTTACAAAATCAGACTTTTTAGAGAATTCAAGACAGACCAAATAATCCTCCTGAATTAGTAGCTGCTAGCAGCACAATCAAGGCTCTCAAGTGTGGGAGGGAAGAGTTTAACTGGGATTCTCTCAAACTTGTGTTAGAGGGAAAATGTGATTACTCTGTTAAAATCACACAGGACATGGGCCAGTATGATCAAAACATTAAATAGAAGGATTATCAAGAAGGTCAGCAGCAAACAGTCAGACGTATGGAAACCCTACACACCTCTCAGCTAACAACGAACCCCAGACACTCACACATGATTATGTGGATGAAGGCGGATGGAGAAATACATAAACATACACATGACAGCTGTGCTTCAGTAGAAAGGATGACATGGTGAAGAAATGTAATTACACAGTACCTTTAAAGACTGCTTGTAAGCAACACAGGAAAGTAACTATGTTCTGCCACTCAAATGACAAATGGCAAATACATTAATGGTAAATACATTAATAGATTAAAATATGATTACTTCTCATGAAAGTATGTACTATTATGTTAGGAATAAAGGCTTGAGGACAACATAAATGATGCAAAGGCTGAAATTAAAGCATGCCACTTTGTTGTTCTATAAAGACAAAAGTTCACTCTAACATGTCTAAAGAAAGACCATTATTTTTTCCAAAGGACGAAAGAAAGAATCCCACCATTACAATTTTTATGATGAATCTATTGAGATTTGTGATTGACATTTATATACAGCTAATTTTCCGGCTCTTACTAGATAACATAATAATACCATAATGGATAACGCAATAGTACTTTATGAATGGACTTGAATATTAATGAAAGACTTGGTTAAATGTGAAATCTGTTTGGAAAAAAACACTTGAGAAATAAGGTTAGCTTCATCAATGTTAGGTTTTCACCACAGGCTTTATGATATACCATGGAACATAAGTGCTTTTATGAGTTGCAAAAATTGCTTCAATATTTGACACTCTGTGCTTCAAGGAATTCTGATTGGCAGCTGATTAGACTTTTGCTCTATTCATTAGATTCTTTAGTGGAATTAGTAGGCTAGAAAATTGCTTTGTAATTTATGAAGGGGAAACTAACATTTCACAGATCTTAAGGCTATGATTGTATATTTACTTAGTATACAATATAAATTTTTCAAGACATTTCTAATAAGGAATGTTCCAGGGAATATGCATTATCAATTCATCTGGAATTATGATAATCCATTTCTGCACATTTGGTTTCTGTAAATGGAGAAGTTTTATCTGCCTAGAATTCCCTGTGTGAAGGCATTAAAATAAATTACAGAAAGAATGTGATCTCTCTGTTATTACTGCCTTCTTCATGTTTCCCTTTAAAATCATCTTGAGCACTGAGTACTTTTGAAAGAATCCTGCAAATGCAACCATTATTAAAAATATTATCACCCTAACACAAATAAATAATTTAATGTCAAAATTTCTCTCTTGCAAATCAAAGAGCTACATTATGACAATGCCGTAGAAATCTTAAACATGGAGCTAAGGTAGCTAAGTGACTATGTTAACTGGGTGCCAAAGATACATCTAGACTTACCAGGTATGATTGAAGAATACAATGAATGTTTAAATTTTTAAAATGTATTACAGTAAAAGATACACTGCCATTAATCCTGCTCAAAATACTCCTCAGTTCAAACACTTACCACATTATTCTTGCCACTTTCTGAAGCAGTTCTGGAAGTCCTTCCTCATAAGTGTCTCTCTGCACGACAATGGCTGCCTTAATGTCTTTGATTGATTCAAAATGTTTACCTTTCACAGTAATTTTGACTTTAAGGATGAGCCACAAATTTCACCATGCCAGACTGGGTGAGTAAGGTGAGCGAAAATACACTGTAATGTTTTCACCAGCCTGACTTTGCAATGAAATGCACTGGGCAGCAGCATGCACTGTACTTCTGATCACACCTCTTAAAGGTATTCACAACAGAAGACTTCCAGAACTGTCTCAGAAAGTGAGAAGAGTCACGGGGTGTGTTCAAAGAAAGGAGGAATATTTTGAGGGAGCCTAATGACAATGTGTCTTTTACTATAATTATTTTTTTATTTAAACATCCTTCATATATTCTGGTCACACATCATATTTTAATAAAATAAAATGATATTAAAAATTGCAGGTTGCTTGACTAGTGAGCACAAGGGCCCGAGTTCGATCCCCAGCACCAAAAAAAAAAAAAAAAAAAAATTGCAGGTTGAGTATTCCTCCATCAAGTTGAATCAGAAAAGCAAGCTATCATATTACATAAGCTGTATGCATGACAGTTTTGAGAAGTCAATTCTATGTTCCCAACATTTTATTTTTTTAAACTAAAGAAGAGGAAAAGGTGGTGTATGACAATTTGTGACTGGTAAAAAGAAGTATCAGAAAATGAAAAGGTCAACTAGAATATATTTACTCATCTACTCAGACAAATTCAACAGACTCATGACAAATTCATTTCTTGTTTAAATTTTGTAGGAGTGGCTAATACAGTTAATACTCATAAGTTAAAATAAGTATATAGATAATGTACTTTATTTTTCACAGAGCTTTACAGTTATATTTAATCTTAGAGTGAGGGAAAATAAAAAAAATAGCATTGAAGGGTAAGATAATTTCAAGAAGTTGCATTTTGTTTTAAATAAGCTCTTTATAACTGGCAAGAAATGACTATAATAATGATTATATTTGTGAAAATGATATTTTTACCCTCTCAATGTTCCTCAATACGTAAATATAAGATCATCATCAGAGGCCTGGGTGTGTAGCTCGGTGACAGAGTACTTGGTTAGCATGTACGAGGTCCTAGGTTCAAGTCCCAGCACCACAAATAAAATGTAAATAAAAAATAAAATCATCATCAGATCATAGTACTCTTTAGTCATCATGTTGGCCTTTTTCCCTTTCTATATCCCCTACTAAGAGGTCTGATCAAAATATACTGTGATACATTAGTCATGCTAGTTATCACCATTAATCCCTCTCAAAATACTCCTCCACACTTTGGACACACTTATCTCATCATCCGTGCCTCTTTCTAAAGCAGGTCTGGAGTTGTTTTCAGTGAGTGTGTTTACAAGATACGATAAAAAATATGGTGAATGCTGCTGCTGAGTTCTACTGAAACAAAAGGCAGGCTCTTTAAAATATTAATATGTGTCTTCATGTATGTTATTCCCTGGATCCGGCACCATGTGACTTCTGGCTCTTCCCTAATCACGTGTCTTTTACTGTAACAATTTTTTAAAATTTAAACATTCACCATAATTTTCAATCACACCTCCTTGGTTTTCCTTGTACCTGTCCCCATCCTGTGTGTGGTTGTTTTTGTTTGCTTTTGGTCATCAGTTCCAGGTTCACTCAAACACAAATGATATGAGTCGTTAAGGCTGTATTTAATATTTGAATACAACAATGGTATAATTCTGCTTGTGTAGTTAAAAATCAGGCAAGGAGAAAAAAATAACTCATGCTGCATTTGCAGACTAGGAACAGTACCAATTTTTTGTCACACAACACTAATTCTAAAAATCATATTGATGCATTCCATTCATTGCATATTTGATAAAGATAAGTGAAATGGAATTCTGACCCTTATAGACATTTATTTACAGAGTTTTGGCAAACTGAAATAACAGACTTAATAAGCTGCATTGGGATCAGATAATGGGACAAAATAATCACATGACAATTCATAACTATAAAATGTCATTGGACTGCTAAAATATAAAAATAATTTTTGAACACCGAGATTGGAGAATGATGTTTTTATTTTAATGAGTTACCAAGAAGAGGCAACTAAACAACAATAAAGTAGCAAAAAAATACTGAAGTGGACTTTTGAAGCTCAGCACTCACATTTACTGACCACAGCTCTCTAACTAGCAGACTACTGTGGGTCCTTTCAGTGTTACTAACAGTTGTTAAGCAGCTACGTCAGGCTCTTAGTCATGAAAAGAAAGACCGTGCCTCAGGATGAAACATCACTTTCTAGACACAAAGAATTTAATGACAATCCAAATTCCCATCTATTTCTTAGACTCACAAGAGCCATTTTAATGGCTAGCAAAAAAAAAGAAAAGCCAGCTCTGTATATCTGTGGATTTTGCATTCATGGATTCCACCAACCTGAAATTGAAAATATATTTTTAAAATTCTATCTGTATGGAACATGTCATTCTTTAATAAAAGAATCTATTTTTATTTTGTCATTCTTCAATAAAATATATAGTAAAATGATTATTTACATGGCATTTTCACTGTATTGGGTATTATAAATAATCTAGAGAGGATACAAAATATAAGGGAAGACATGTAAAATACATGCAAATATTGCACCGATTTAAATAAGGAACTTTAGCATTCACGGATCTCAGCATTTTAGGGGGCAAGGGTCCTGGAACCAATCCTCGGTGGACACTGATGATTAAATAAGTGTAGTTACTCAGCAGAACCAGAATTTCATAGTTTATTGAGGTTACAATTTACTTTAGAACTTCTCATGTGCAAACTATTATGCTACCTACTTTTTTTGCAACAGTCTTTTTAACTCTCATAATAATCCCATCAGACAGTTATCATTATTCTCAATTTTCAGATAAGAAATTGAGGATCGTTTGTTTTAATTCTACTCATCTTCATATTTAAACACTCATCTATCCATTCATTCAACAAATATTTAAAGAACAGGTTTCAGGCATTGTGTCAGGAGGGGAGGCCATAACTGAGAACAATGAACGTTCACGAGGCCATTTCATCTGACTGCAAGCCACACCGGCCAAACAGCATGTAGGCAGGCTCCACGGCAACACTACCGAACATGCGAACACTCGTATAAACCTATTACTACGTTAACGTCTTTGAATTAATATATTCCCTATTCTTTTCCTTGTCCTTTCACAGAGAGTAAGTTATGAAGTGGTATGACACAAAGTAATATGAAATAATTTAATATCTCACTTTCCAAATTTAAATTTGTGAGTGCTTCCAAAGTTCCTCAAGACTGTCTTAATTCAAACTGACAAGAGACCACAAAATACTTACACTAGTAAACAAAAACACTGGGCAGTCATTGTCACATTAACCTGAAATTATAAGATCTTTGAATTGTGTAAAGGCTTCTGGTCACAACCTGACCATAAGATCATCCTGTAGCAGTTATCTTTCAACCACCAAGTTCTCAACATTTGCATCGACTTGATAATAACTTTAAGATCCATTTACCTTCTTCCTTAACCCAGCGGGGTCTCTAAAATTTCTATATCAGAGAATCGGTGGCAGGGGCCAGGACAGTGGGCAGCAATGGCAATTTGAAAGGAGAGGTAGAGCTTAGGCAAAGCTGTATTTTCACAGAAAACATGCAAGTTTATTTAGATATTTTACCATACAACAGTAGATATATTAGTGTTTTCTAAAGATGAGCTTATTAATATTTAACCTAATGTTTCATCCTTTCTGTTTAACGTGAGATTTCATTTAGGGCGGATCCGAGGGCTGAGGAGATTATGGGGGTGCTAAAGTCCCTACTTCTTGGCACTCTTTGACCCTGCCACTGCCTTTCACAGTAAACTGTAAGCTCCTCAGAAATAGGAAATGAGATTTATGTAGTTCTGCATTCTTAAGGACTTAGAGGCTATAAACTTCAATGAGAAAGAACTCTTACTTTCATTAACCTCTGACTAACTCTGCCCCTTTCCTCCACTCGTCAATGACAGAAACACATCAAAGTGTCCCGGTAAAATCTGTGGCTTCATCAACAGTGGAAACAACAGATATTTTCTCATCAAATTCTAGCTGTTGCAGAAGTCTTAAAATAGCATTTACACTCATCATTACTTGGAAATTAAAGTAATTTTTAGGCCTGCCATCAGTTCTTGTTTTTTATATGTTAATATGAAGCACACAAATTACTATTTCACAAATTTATATTTTAAATTATTTAAAAATTGTTATATGTTATACAATTTGTTTCCTAAGTAATCTTTTCAATTTTCCTAGCTGTAGTCAAAATATTCTGTATAAGGGTCCTATGAGCAATCCCTAAATACAAAAACAGTTAAGAACATGAAGAAAAAATAGTAAGAAATCCTCGGTAGAGCCCAGAGGCAGAATAAAAGGAAGGGGAAGGAAGGTGAAAACTACTTACAGTCCTACTGGTGGTTTACTTACTTGGGAGACTGATAAAAAGTATTCCCAACTCTCAGATTGTAAAACACTGTGTTCCCCATTAGACTGATTTGAGCCATCTTTGCTCAGTATTCTGTGAGTTTTGATTTATCACTCTAAATTCTTAAGTGATCCTCAAATTTAAGAATTTAAGTCTAGAAGGAATTCAAGTGATATCTTGGTAAATCCTGCCTTTGATGATGTAGGGCTGCATCTGGTTAGAGGGCTGTGAACTGCAGCAGTATTAGACAAGCCTTTAGACTTTTATCAGATGATAGCTATTCTGTAATCAGTTCTGGAAGGAGGAAAAGTGGTAGAGAAATCCCCACTGAAGTGTCTAAGTGTATCTTTAATGTAACTGAACTAAACTCCAGTCCTATCCAGCCACAGATCATAGGAAGATTATTGATTAGAGGAATTCCCCCAGCAACAGGAACTAACTCTACAAGAACTTTTTAGCGCAATTTGAAAAATAATAAGAAACATTTCAGAACACTCCCTTGACTGAATCACATAAAATTGGGCATGGAATGAATGAATTGAATGAGTTCAAGGAGAAGCTCACTAGATTTTAATAATGTGTTATTTCCTTTAAGAGATGAGTATTATTATTTAAAACAGTTTTAAGGTTACTCATAACATGAAATAGAAGGAGGAGGTTACCTTAGACTATGCTAAAATGCAAATGGTATACACTCATTAATTTTTCTGTATCAGTTCAGGAAGTTGGGATGTTGTTGGTGCCATGGGAAAGGTACAAATACCACTTTGGACAAGACATCCAGTGGCCCTGTATCAAAATGTGAGGCTGGAAGCAAGCATACATGTATTTATTTATCTAGTACACATACAAAATGCTTACTATGTGCTGCTAACCTAAGACATTATGCACGTTTGTTCACTTAATTCTAACAACAAATTAATGTAGAGAATACAACTTTTAATTATGCTCACAGGACAGACGATAAAAAACATAAGTGAAAGAGCAAGAAGCTTGTTTAAGGTCATATAAATTCTGGCAGAATCAGACTTGAAGCCAGATTTCAAGTCCATGGCTTCAACCATGCTAAGTTCTCTCTGTATAAATAGTCCCAACGGGTGCAACCCAAGAGTGGCCTAAACTGGAGTGCCCAACAAGAACCACCGGAAGTCGTAGAGAGGAATGCTTCAGAAAAGAAAACTGTGGGTATGTTTGAAAGACATTCATTTCATTCTCATAGTTCTGAAAGATATTCTGAAATACCTAATTTATTTCTCAGCTTCAATTCCTCTTCTCAGCAATTTTAGAGACTGAAAAATCAAACAAAGAAGATGAAAAAAAGATTTCAAGACAGGAGCGCCGTTTCCTTTTCTACCTCCGTCAGTGTAGGATGTATTTGTATATAGGAAATACAATGGTAATTTTAAAAATCACATGATATCCTAGAAACGATCCACAAAAAAGTGTTTAGATATTGACTTATAATAAATAGAATTCAATTTAAAATATATACCACTAGTAAAAAAATTCTCATCATAAAATTCTATTTATGGACCACCTTTCACATCAATATAAACACAAAAAGGAATTAAGTAATCCTTTCTTCCCATTTTGGATTTAAAAAAGAAACTAAAAAAAATCATAATTCAGCTTTGAAAAATGAAATTTAGAAAACCACAACTAGAAAAAGTTGTTCCCTGACTTTCAGAATCCTGACAGGAGTTTGACAGGAAACATTTTTTGGAAGTCACCTAAGATGTTGCTTATTCATGATTTTGCCAGAAAATACTGAAAGGGAAATGAGATAGCAATTGCTCCTTGTCCAGCTGTCAAGGAAGACAGCAAATTTCTATTCCACCAAAGACAAAACTTTAAGAAAAATTTCACACTGTTGGAAAACCTCACCTTAGTGAATTTGAGGAACATCTAAAAATGGATCTAATGTGACAGCAACCACCTGGACACCAAAAATGACAAAGATTATTTCTGTAGTACAGTGTGAGCAACAAGGAATTGACAAATTATAATGACATGAAGACTCTATGTATGTAAAACAACATGGAAGGCACGATTAGACCTTCAGGGTATTAGGGAAAGAGATGCTAAGCAAGATAACTTACACACACTTTACACATATTTTTGCAGCAGCGTTCGCTATTATATTTTACCCAGCTTTCATCTCAATGTAAATACCAACTAGGTAGTTCATTGAGAAGAAATCAATGATCCTGGCAGGAATGTCAACGTGTACAGGATTAACATGTCTTGCGGTCAATTTGAATACTAACCAGTCTTTGAAAAGCACATTAAAAGATGACTAGTCTCCATCACTATTTTTTTTTTCCTTCTTAATGCTGGAGAAACCAACGTAAACTAGTAGAGTTGACTCTTGGCCATACGTAAGTCAAGGCAAACTAAATCTGCCTTCAAGCTGCTATGGAAAGACAGCTGCAGGAAACAGTCAAATGAAACTTTTCAGAATTTCCTTCTGTTCACATCCTACTCTCTTAGGTTCATCCTTCCTCCTGCCAGCTCTCTCTAGCCTTTCATTTTTCCATAGGTCTATTATCTCAGCAAGCCCCACCATGTTTGTAGAGAACAAAGGGCCATCTCAGCTCTTACTGTGCATCCTGGCTTTTGGGAGACTGTTCTTACCTTGAATTCCAGTCTTAGCATGTGTTTTACCCCTTCACTACTCAGTATATTCACTTAAGCAGACTCCATCAGCATCAATGGTTTTTCCTCTGGGTCCCTTGAACCTAATCTGTAATTTATCTGCTTTTGGTCTTCTTCCCCAAATAGAGTAGGAAGTATATTTGTTTTTGCACATTTGACACAAGTCACAGTCCCTTACGCTTAAAAGATACTAAAAGACTTGTAGGTATAAAGTAAAACATTTGAAGAAAGTTATAGAAATTTTGTTGCTGTCCTCTTTCTCTCTCTCTTTTTTCTCGCAGAACATAAAGATACATTTTGAGCACAGAATCAGATAACATAAAGAGTAATAAGCTTGTACATCTTGTCAACCTGGTAATAAATTAAAACAAAATCTCTGTGTATCATTTTCCCTCTTCTACAGGGCTCCCATTTGGCTTTTCAGGGTCACGGTTGTCTTGCTGGTCTCAACAATTGTGTTTCTCTTGGAGTCTGAAGAGAATTCCCAGTCAGTGGTGTGAGGCTAAATATCACCATGCTCCCCATGAAAGAAGAAAGAGAGGTAAAGGGTAAGTAAGGAAGCAAGGAAAGAAAGGAGAGTGAACCAGAGAGCGAGGGGGAATATGGATAGCGCCTCTAACTCTACTAATTTCAGATTAATACAATTCCATAGGAATGAAAGTAGTCATTTATATCCCTCACCTCTTTATCATCACTCCACCTTATTTTTCAAATATCTACCAGACATACTGCTTAGCTCTGGACAGAATGGCTCCGAGCATATTTAATGTTTTATGTATTGGGGGGTAGTGGTTGGAGGGCATATAGTTGAGAAGACTTTGACCTGCCACCCAGGGTGGGGGAAAGGGGAGGAAAAGGGTGTGAAGTAGGGAAAACTATGTAAAGCTTCAGGGCATTATAATCACCTCCTTTCTGAGAAGAGTAAAGGGATTGAATAGATATCTATTTAGAGATTCATTGCCTTTCAGTTTTACAGATGAACTGACAGATAAAAAAGTACCTATCCCCCATATCAATGTCACTCCCAAATATTTCTTTTTTTTTTTTTTTTGTGGTGCCGGGGATCGAACTCAGGGCCTTGTGCTTGCAAGGCAATCACTCTAATCACTGAGCTAAATCCCTGGCCCAAATATTTCTTGCTTAACAAGAATTTCTGCAACAAATTCTATCATAAAAAATAAAATGAGGTTAAACTTCTATTCCACTAATTATCACATTAAAATAATTCATTTCCATAGAATTTTTATTCTATAGATGACAGCTCTGTGTATCATAATAAGCAATAGAATTATATCAAGCAAGCATGAAGATAAATAAACCTTGAAACAAATGGCATGGTAGTTAAAAATTAATAAATCCAGTAAACCAAAACATGAATAAATCAAATTCCATTTTTTCCACTGAACATTAGACTAATTTAGTTTATAAACATGTTCTTAAAATTTTATATTCTGTCAAATTTGTCTCATATCATTGAGAAAACTCAGCATTTATTAGCATTTGACATGACATCCTTACATTTTTCATTCTATTAAATGAGAAGTAATTTTATACTCTTGGCTTTGCTTTCACCTTCTTGATTTTTCAAAAGAGGCACATACCCAAGGCTTAGTATTCATCATGTATCTAAGAGTTGTCCTTCAACATAAATCAGGACCATGCTATAATAAGGGATTTACATACATGAATAAAGTGTTGATCAAAATAAAGAATTGATTGAAAGATTGAAATAAGATCTTGTCTTTTTTAATGATAAATCTATTGCACAGAAAATAATTGTTATGCTCTTTTAATAAATACACAAACTCAATTACCAGCACTGAATAAAATTTCATATTTTTTTAACCTTTGTTTGCATAGCAAATGAAGACCTCTAACTCCTGAGCACTATTCTGATAGAATATTCTTCCTGAGCAGAGAATTGTGCATCGATGAGCTTTATCTCTTGTAATAATGGTCAGTATTATTGCCGATTTTGGAAAATTGGAAGATGGAGTACTTTAGTGACTGTTCCAGGTTTAAATCTGGCTCTGTCAGAGCTTTACAAATAGGTAGCAAAGCAACCTTCTAGCCTAGGCCGTGAGAAGTCCAGAAAAGCACTGGAGAGAAAGTTCGGCAATAACTTGGAACAGTAACCAGCATCGCAGAACTGCAGCGCGACTCCGGTGCCAAGTGCCTGTTCGGGTGCTGCCGACTCGGCAGCAGAGCAAGTGAATACCGACGTTTTACTGCATGGCTGGCACACAGGAAGTTCTAGGCACTCTCTGTAGGATTTCCCTGTAGGTTTCTTCTGACTTAGTACAGACACAGCTCCCTGAAGATGCAGACCACAACATCTTCACGGCTATATCCTGAACTGCACTTTGCACTCAAAAAATATGCACCAGCAGATCATTCACTAAAATGTTAATTCCAGAGTTCTACCTGGGAAAGAAGACAACAGCAAAAATTTTCTGTGCAGATCACAAGCACATAAAGAGGACTGAGCTCAAGAGTTGACATGAGCATAAACTCTTTATTCTTTTCTTTGCATGAATTATGCATTATGACTATAACTTCCTGTCCAGAGCTGTTCGTCTGGGGCAGACACATAATTGCAGACTGAAAAGGGAGAGCAGATCCGGGTCTTTTCCTTGTACACACTATACTTGCTTTGAATGTCTTGAAATCCAGACTCTTCTATAAACTCAGCTATCACTTCATGCCCCATAACATTCGCAGTCTTACATAGGCAAGTTATGTGACACTCTCTCATGAAGTCTCAGTGTGCCCACATTCTCTGAACAATTGTGACAAGACTGTATGGGACAATAAATGTGAACCTCAGTTGGTGGGAGCATAGCAAAGAAAGAACCAAAATTTTTCCAGATGTTAGGCATGGAAAATATGAGGTTTATAGATCATCTGTGACCAGAGCAACACAAGGAATAGAGTAAATGTGAAAATGGAAAATCATTTCAACTTGGGGCCTTTAAAACTTTATCAGAGAAATATTTATCAAATGCCTACTTGTGATAAACAATGTAAAGAAATATAACAACAGACGAAGTATAATCCTATAATCACACATACATTCTCCACAAGGATGGCTAGTTCATTAATTAAAAACAACTCAAGCTAATGACATGCTACACATTACTTAGTACTTTAAGAAAGAAAAGTTCTACTGTAGGTCACATTTCAGATGGGCCATAAGATGAGTAGACTTTTGAAAGGTAAGTTATAAAAAGGCATGTGAGTGGGGAAGAAAAGATGTAAAGACTTAGAGATAGAGAAATACCACACTGAGGGTGGGGCTGTGAACAGAGCAGTTTATCAGTAGCAAGAGGGTCAAGAGAAGAAGGCATTGGGAATAAGGTTAAAATGCACTTCAGGGGCAGCTGGAGACAGATGAAGGAGTTTACACTTAACCTCACACAAAACAAAGAGCCCAAATCATAAATACAGACATGTAGGCCAGTGGAATATAATAGGACACACAGAAACAGCCCCGCGTATCATTAGCCACCTGATGTTCAACAAGATGCATATGCTGCAGAAAAAATAATCTCTTTAACAAATGGTGCTGGAAAAACTGGTTATCCATGCACAGAAGAATGAAACTAGATCCATATCTCTCGCCCTGCACTAAAATCAAAATGAATTAAAGACCTCGATATAAAGACTGAAACACTGAAACTGCTGCGAGATAAAATCGGCAAACAGGAGAAGCCATAGGCACAGGCAAGGAATTCCTGAACGGGCTCCAGTTGACACCACAATGTTAAGTGAAATAAATCCAACATACAAGTTGAATATTGCATCCTTTCTCTCATATGAAAAACCCAAATTATAAATAAAGAGCAAAATAAAACATAGATAATAGAAAGTAGAGAAATAGATCTTTCTTAATTGGGAAGGGGACCAAGAGATGGAGGGAAGAATAGGAAAGGAGATAAAAAAAGGAATTCGGATGTGTTATGTACATGTAGCAACTCTACACAAGGAATGTAAACATTATGTACTGCAAAAAATGTACTAATAGAAAAAAGCACACCTACATTTAAAGTAAAACAAAAAGAGAAATAATACCAAATATCAACATGTGGGGTTATATTAAAATAAAAGGCTTCTGTGTAACAAAGGAAGCAATCAACAGAGTGAAGAGACAACCTACACAATGGGAAAATTTTTTTTCTCAGCCACTCATCTCATAGAGGACTAACACAGTATCTAGAAATTATGAACTCAAAAAAATTAGACCCCAAAAACCAAACAACTCAATCAACAAATGGGCAAATTCAATGAATAGATACTTCTCAAATGAAGAAGTATAAGTGGCCAATAAGTACATGAAAAAATGTTCAGTATTTTTAGCCATTAGGGAAATGCGAATCAAAACAACTCTGAGATCCCACTGTACTACAGACAGAATGGTTATCACCAAGAACACAAAAAAACAACAAATGCTGGCAAGGAGGTAGGGCAAAAAGAACCTTTCTACCTTTTGTTGCGAATGTAAGCCGGTACAGCCACTATGGAAATCACTATGGAGTCCTGACTGTCCCTAAAATCAGCAGTGCATTCCTAAGGACAGAGCCCTGACTTGATCACTTCTTCAAGGCCTCACCTCTTAATGCCCTTACAAGGGCAATTAAATGTCAATGTGAGTTTTGTAGAGGGCATTCAAACTACAGGAAAGACAAACTGAAAGGTGCTGATAACCCCTAAATGGCTGAGTAAAAGGTGTACTAATCACAGCTACTGACACACCAGAAAGTCTCAAGCCCTACAAAAATGATTTTCTGAGAACATTCTTGTTAACTGGGAAAATGTAAAACAAGAAATCTATACATAAAAGCATTTAAATTGTTACATTCAACTGATGACTATAAATAATTTCCTTGAAAGATGTTCCCATACTTCAATAGATAGTAAATGACATGCACTAGCTTTTACATAGATGATTTTTTTTAAACTTAGTTTGTCAGCCTTTCTCCTTGAAATGCCTAAATGAATTTATTTTCTTGACAATGGGCATATTTCTACTCAAATACTAGGCACGCAGGCTGATGTGAATCAATTAAAATCCTATTGTGTAAGAGTTCAGTAATCTAAAGGGAGAGGCATTATAATTAGAAGTAATCTGCATATATAATTTGTGTTGCTCACAAGGCCTAAATCTTTGCTAAGAGTTACATGAAATTTTAGAAAACCATTTCTAATTTTAATTCACTTCACTTTGATTTTTGAGTCTCTGGAGCCTACTTCCTAAAGCTCCAAACAAGTTTCAATAGTTAAATTTATCTTCCTCTATTGTGCAAGAAGTTTAAACTAAAAAATCTATATGTATAAAATCTTGTTTCTTTTGCAGTGCAAGTTGCAGGAATTGGCATAGATGCTCCTGGGCTCTTTTAATTTCCACCACCTGCGAAGAATTTCTCCTTTTCCCTCTCTCCGTTCTTGTCTAAATCCCCTACTGCATTCTGCAGCACACTAAATAGCTAAAGTTTTAAAAGCTCAGACTGTTGAAAGGCAGAATACGGTTAAGAAAGTGGATGCAGAAGAAAACTGCAGAGATTCCAATCCTGGTCCTGCCACTTTCCAGCCAGGAGACCTCAGACAAGTTATTTCGCTCTCCTCTACCTCCACACTCTATTTTCCCATCTAGCAAGAGGGGATAACAACATTCAAAGTAGTTAGACTGACTAGGAAATAAAAACATGGGTTGGGGTTCTTCAAGCCAGGAAGAAAAAGGCCTTGGATAAAGGAGAAAATTCCAGACTCCCGGGCTAACTTGCAGCACGTCACTCTAGTGCTGTAGTGCAGCCTCTCTGCATCTCGGCAGGAAAACCCGGAGAGAGGGAGTCGGGGGAAAAGCCACCATCCCAACAGCCTCACAACCACTGCATGAACCAAAATACTCTGCACTTTTACCATATATTCATGTCAAATAAAAACAGTTTTTAAAAATCATTTAACATCCCCCAAAATAATCTATAAAGATTGTATATATGAAAATTGCCTCAGTATGGAAGCTATAATCTACTATTTTTAATTTTTAAATAAAGGTTTATTTAGAAAAAGAAGTATAAGGGTTAATTCCCATAAATAGACTGTATTTTTGGATTACAGTTGAGGGACTTTTCAGGATTTGTTTAAAATCTGATTCATTTAGTATAAACATTCTTCAAGAGGTAAAAATATTTTAAGTGCATTTTTTCTTCAAATGACCTAGCACACAGAAGCAGTAACATCTTAAATGCATGTTTAGCTGGGTTGCATTGTTCACGGACTGCACTGGCTTTCTATGCACAAGCCCGCTGTTGCCTGTGGGCTCCTGATGCAGGGGGTCGGTAAGCGGCGTTCCTGCTTTTCTGGGCAGTGATACACATGCCATCCTTGGAAGGTTCTTAACTCTGTCCTGCTAAAGATGATAATAATAAATACAATGTGTCTAACTCTGGTCTATACAACTAAAATGGAACATGGAAAGTTCTGTCAAAGTTCTAGAGAAATTTCTAATTAGGTTGATGGGATGGATTAAGGGACTTGCAGTTTTTCTCAACATGGATAGAACACACCAAGTGCTACCTTGGAATTCAAGGTTCCTAGTGTGCGCATGATGAACACAAACTCTTGTCGCTGTCTTTGGAGCTGGAATTATCTTTGATTCTCTTCTCTCCCACCCAGCAGCTGCTCCTGGAATGAGATCATCTGTGGCTTCCACTGTCCATACTGGGTGTCTCCCAAAGCCTGGAAAACGTCTATGAACACATTCATTTGCCTTTGGATATCCCAAAGTTTCTAAATGGAAATATCAAAGTCATAATCCTTCACGTTCTGTGCATTCAAACACGTCCCCTCATACCACCATTATTCTCACTCAGAGCACTATTTCAGTGAATAGCACTACTGTCTTCAACCCAGGTGGTACCTAGAAGAGCCTTAACCTCTCTAAGTTCCCACATTCAATTTGTGAGCCACTCCTACTAATTCAACACCCTCCAATCTCAGGTATTCATTATTTTATTTTCTTCATGTCTCTTGGTACTACATTGGTCAAGCTTTCATTCCTTAGCAAGACTGCTGTAAAGAACTGCTATCTGGACTCTTCTGTAATCTATCCTTTAGAATTCACTAGATTAATAATTTCAAAATGGAAATCTGAGTATGTTGTTCCCTTGCCTGAATTTATTCAATGGATGCCAACAGCTCTCTTTTCCTCCCTCTAACCTCTACCACACTCTTTGGTCGGATACTAAGGAAATATTTTCTTACTGTAGAACTTGCACTCTTATTCCTTCATGCTCTTCCAGTCTAAACATATTCTGTTCTTTACCTAAATAATTTTTCCTTACCCTGAAGGCTCAGATCAGATTCTTCTTTCATAAAACCTTACGAATTTCTTTCTGTGTTGCCATGCTCAATAATCTAAATTAGATATCCTTCTTTAAGATTCTCACAGTATGTTCAAGTAATCATAGTGTATTTTAATTGTCTATTAATTTAACTATTACTCCCTTTCAACCCTCAGGTTCCTAAAGTCAGAACTCTTGCAAAATTTGCCATTGAATCCAGAATGTCTGGCACAGTGCCTAGTACAAACCAGGCACACTTTAATTATGAAATCAGATAGAATGAACAAAGCACATAAAACTTAAAGAATCACAACATGTAAAATGAATGCCTGGGAATGTTTTGGGTTGTGCCAATTGCGAGGATTTATCAACTCTCTTTCACTAAAAGTGTTTTAAGAGAAATTGTATTTTGATGTTGAAGGGAAGGTCCTAAGTTCTGTTCCCCTCAAACAAACTCGAGGTAGAGATTTGTATGTAGGAAGTTCTTTGAGGAGTACTCTCAGGAACAATGCTGTAGAAAGTGAGAGACTAGACTGAGCAGAAGAGAAACTACACTACGATGCAGTTGCAGCAGAGGCCTCAGGCAATCTTCCAATGACCTCAGAACCTAGGATGACCCTTCATAATTGGCCCTCATGAAGGCCATAGGGCTGAGCTTCTGTACACCTGCACAAGTGAGTTATTAGATGCAGGTTACTCTGAGGGAGGGACCATGATCTTGTCTAGAAAGTGCTATAGTCTGGGTGTCAATGGCGCCCCATAGGCCCATATGTTAAAGGTTTAGTTCTCCAGGTGCCACTACTTGGGAAGTGGTAGAACTTTCAGAGGTCTGGTGAAAAGGAAGCAGGTTAGATCTTTGGACAGATACCTTCAAAAGGGCTTGTGGAACTCCAGCGTCTCTCTTCTCCTCTTTCTCTTTTGCATCCTGGCCGTGAAGTAAGTAGTCTGCTCCCCACCCTTGCCAGTGAGCACCTCCACCAGAGACCTAAAAGCGATGTGTCCTCCCAATCATGGACTGGAAGCTCTAAAACTATGAGTCAAAATAAGCTTTTCCTCTTTATGAATTATCTCCAATGTTTTTGTAATAGTGGTCAAAAATTGATAACATAGACCACTATTTTCTCAGAGCTCAGTGAAATAATTCTATGAAGATGTGTCCACTCCTACAATCCCCCATGCTAAAATTTATGTCCTTCGCTCTAAGACAGTGTTATACCATACACTATGTTGGTACAATAAGAACTGATGCCCTCAAATACTGATGCTAGCTGAGCCCCAGAGGGCAGAAAAGGCAACGATTTAACTCAAATATGTCAATCCTTGTCAAGAAAAATCCTCAGCTCTTCCAGGGAGAAAAGAGGCTGCTCTTATTGCGCTGTCTGCAAGTAGCTAGCCCTTCTCTTGGAAAGATGAGACACGCATAATCAGGGGCACAATGTTAGTACCTGCAGCTGTCAGGTCAGACATTCAGCAAGAGCAGTCTGTCAGTCTTGGTGAGTTGGATACATGCTCTGTGGCCCATTCACAGATCCTGTCCATTCCACCATGTCTCTTCCGTCCCGCAATCACAGTGGCAGCGCTGGAGTGGCCACTGCCACAGCCTGGCTGATACTGACGGTCGTTCTCTTTGCATTTGTTTTAGTGCTTCTTCTGTGGTAGATGTCCTCTTACAGACATTGACACAAACTTCAAAGATCTTCACGTTTTACGTCTACTCAGTATATCCCACTATATGCCCCTTCCTAGACCTCCTTATTTCCAGTGGTATAATCTTCCTCATTCTAGGTTCTCATTCTAGGTTCTCATTCTAGGTTCTCATTCTAGGTTCTCATTCTAGGTTCTCCTGACCAACTGGCCAACCCATTTACCATGAATTAGTGTATATTCTTAGCCTGGACTACACAAAACGATAAACAGGTGCAATGGCCAAAACCCTAACCACTGGAAGAATTTCCCCTCATTCCTATCATTCAGGGACATCATTTGAATGTGGTAGTAGTACATTTCCGACTGTTACTCTTCTACTGGATTGACCACATCATCAACCAAGACTGTTCTTTCTCTGCCTTTATCAGCTGGGAAGAAACCCCCTAGACCAATGCAACTCTGGTTTGAATACAGGAAAAAGTGCAGTGCGATTGTAGAGCCTTATATGGAGAACTGGGCCACTTACTCATGCAATTTGCACTTGCTTTCTAGCCCTGGTCATATTTAATCGGTGTACCTCTTCCATTTTAAAATGGATTTCTGCTGGTCCCACCAGATTTATCATTTGTTGGGTCACATGTGGCCCAACTCATGTTGGACAGGACTGGCCACTGGATGTTTCATGGCTAGATAAATATTCCATGTATCCAGCACCCAGTAGCACAGCAGAGTTATTTCTCAGAAGGTGCATAATCATTACCTTTCAAAGGTATGGCCAGGGCTCTTTAATCCTAGGATTCGTGTTGTGATTGTCCCCCTGGGATTTGTCATAAGATCGACCAGGCTGTATGACCCTGGTAACAAGGCTGTTTTCACTGTGGTCTGAAATTTCTGTTCAGCTCTTTTCCATCCTAAGCCCCACTCAAAGCTAACAGCATCATATGTCCCTTTGCAAAAGGTTGGAACAGTATTACTAAGTGTGGAACATGCCATCCCCAGAACCCAAGGAAACCTATCAGCTGTTGCGCTTCCTTCTTAATACTGGGAAGTGCAAATTGCAATAGTCTCTCCTTTCCTATGAAGAGTATGCCCCAGCATGATTCTGATTCCTAAAATCTGCACTGAAATAGAATGTCCCTAAATTCCCATAAGACTTATATCCTCTCCTGGATCACACATGCCTTACCAGGGCTTGCCACTTATTGTAGATCAGCCTGAAAACATACTGTCATCAAACAATAGACCAATGTGATAGTCAGCACAACATCCAGAAAGTCCAGTTTTTGTGGGGGCAAGAAAATGGGCATAGCCCTTGGGCAAGACCATAAATTTGTACTATTGTCTAATCCAAGTGAGTGCAAAGTGCTTCTGTTCCTCCTCCCTGGAAAGGTTGGAAAAGAAAGGGTTATCCAGATCATCATGTGAAGCCAGTTGAGTTTGCAGTAATTCTCTGTTATTCAACAAAACATCTTTGTAAGGGTCAGACTTGGGCCTATCACGTCCCCCTTTACTGTCGGAGAGTCCTGATCTGGAACAGCATCTTTTCAGTTGACTTCGGCCAACAAAGCATGGCCACCCCTGGGCCTCTTGGGATGATGGTGCTCCTCTCACTTGTGCTTTCCTTATCTCTTTGGCTCTTGGTCTTCCCGCAGAACACAGCCATCTGGTTGCTTTTCCAGCCTCATGTGCACCAAAATAACACCTCTGAAACTTAATTCTTTCATTGTCTGCAACACAATTCTGGTGTTTCCATTTTTTACAGCATTGACAATAACTCTTTTTTAGCTTCCAGGAACCACACTGGCAATATATTAATAGTCCCTCCCAAAGCCCTTGTCAGGGAGTTAAATTCTGTAACATGGGTGAGTCTTCCCATGTTCGTCAATGCGCCTTCATTTCACTTTATGTGTCCAGCCTTTTAACCTAGCACTCTCTGGACCCAGCCCCACATACCCCGTTCTGCAGCTCTTTGGACTTCATCTCAGAGTAGACCTAGCATTTTCTTGGCCATGTCAAGATGGGAGTCGACCTTAGATGTTAGTGTGATGGCCTGGAGGTCTTTCAGGAAAAGAAATTGATCTGTTATTCCATTGTAACACAGGTCTCGACCAATTCTACAGGGATACCTGGTGTTGGCATAGTCCTTAAGAGCTGTTTCCCATCAAAGCACAGGGCTACAACCCTGTACTATCTATGCTGACTACTCACAGTATGCAAGTAGCCCCAGAGAGACAGGTCTGACTTTGGAGGGCCCAGCTCCCTTTGAGGCCAGTAAAGGAACACAGCTGTGAGTCATCAGCAAGTAACAATCCTAGTAGGAGCAAAAATAGTGCCTCAGTTCTGAAAGGGGGATCTGGGTGCTGGCACCAGCACATCTGCTAAAGACAGGATGCTAATGAAACTATCCAAGTGGACCTTACTAACTCTGCCACTGCCCTTTTCTTTGGCACCTGTGAAAGGATAAACAACTCTGATATACCAGCTGTCATTTAACAAAGTACACATTTTAGGAGAATAAATAAACGGATTATGGAATTCGTTTGTGCAAAGTTTTAGGCCATCACAAGGAGTAATATCTTTGAGAGAAAATAATAATGCCTCAAGGATAGACCTCAGCATTTGAGTACTCTGATCCTTAGCTAGGATCCGAAAACCGCTGGTCTCTTAAAAAGGTTTTGGAAGTGTTTATCCCCCGTGGTAAACAAGAGGATAAATGCTAAAGATGCTTTAAGGACTTGGACTTAAATGTTAGATTTCTTTGCTAGAAGTTTTATTCTTTTGCATATTAAACAAATCTCTCCTGTGTTCCTAGTCATTTCAAAATATAATACTGTACATGTACATGTCTACACACAAAACATTAAAAAAAAAAAACCGGAAATGTGCAGAATAGTAGCAAAGTAAATGATCACAGCTTCCCACTTGGGACCCCCCTCTTGATCTACTTAACTTAGAAAGTGTATATAGTCTTCATTTTAATCATGTTATAGGATCTAAGACTAAAGGGCTGGATGGTAGAAAAATGTAAGGAAATTATTTCAGTTTATAATATCTTTATTATCCATGAAAATACATTTAAGAGGTTTGTTAACTCATGAAAAAATTTAAAATAACTCCAATGTTAAATAAAATATTATAATATAGTTTAAATAACTTATTTGTATATTATTTTCAAAGACTTTATTTTGTTTTGTTTTGCTTTTTTGAGACATGGTCTCATTGTTGTCTAGGCTGGCCTTGAACTCGCGGCAATCCTCTTGCCTCAGCCTCCCAAGTGCTGGGATTACAGGAGTGTGCCACCGCGCCTGGCCTTATTTTCAAAGATTTTATTTTGTTTGGGCCCTTCCAAAGGCTTGTTGGGTAAACAGAGATTATTTTACATACACTCCTGTATATGGAAACTCAGGTAGATATTAAATTATTTTGTTAAAACACACATAGCTAATCAGAAATTCTCCCAAGGCCTGACTGTAGACGCCAATGTTGCTCAGCTGAACTATACAGTCATCTATAAATATGGTGTGTACTTGACCTTCAGAAGAATGGCTTGTTTTCATGTACTGAGAAGCATATTTCCCAATAGAGAATGCACTAAACAAATGAAAATTAATTTGGGTTGGGGTTTTAACTTTTTGAAAATGCAAATCGCAGCCACAGACCAGAATTCCTCTCCTCAGGAGGATACCTCACTTATGTTCATCCTTGAAGCAAACACTGTGGGAAAATTAGAAAGAGCTGGTTCAGCTGATTTAAAGTCATCTGAGCAAGAACATTTCCTATGTTATGCTGAAGCAGAAAATGCCTGAAGTTTCAGATTTTGCACATTGTTAGACTTTAGCGAAACACAGGGTTGGATGAGGTTTTAAAGAATTGATTGATACTTTTAAAGTCAGAGCCATTTCCATTTTTTAAAAAGAAAATCATTTCCTATCTTTTTTTATCTTGCAGAGATACTCTTCATAATGATGATTACCCCAGCTACCGAGGATTCTCTCCCGGCAAAAAGGGACTTGAGCAGCACATCTGTGAGCACATCCCAAACCCACAGTCCACGTGGAGGCTGACTTCAAAGCAAAGAAGCCCTAATAAAAATGACACACCACACGCTAATAATACTTCTTCATAATAGCACCTAACAATTATACAACATTTTGCGCTTTCAATGCATTCTACAATCATTAATTAGTTTATCCACACACACCCCTCTGACATATGCCAGTATTATTATCCTCATTTTAAAGATGAGGAAACTGAGATGCGAAGTGATTCAGTGCCTTGCCTAAGGTCACATAACAAATCAGTAGCAGTATCTGCACCTGAGTTCATTACTCTGTCTCGTCTTCAGGACTCCAGAGTATGAAAATCCTTGCCAGTGATATCTTCCTTGCTTTGTTGATTTCTGTAGAATAAGGCTAAGAAGTTAAGAAGCTGCCATTTAAAATGCCTAAGTATATAATGAATTCATTTAAATCACAGAAAAAGAAAAAGAAAAGCCCCTATATTAAGGACATCACATACTCTCCCGTCTGCCAGCATAAGGACAGATGTATTTGCAGTGGATCACTAGATGGTGTTCTGTGTTCAGTAGAAAAGAAATTGATAATCCAACCCAACCCTGTCACTATAATTAATATAGTCTCCTTGCTCCCAAATAGGACTACTTAGAACATTAGCACCACCTCTAGTCAAACAGCAATCAGAGGTATCCAGGAAATTCGTTTCTCTGTACGATAGTAAAAAAAAATGCCCCAATCTCTTTAAGTCTGAGGATACTGCATATAAATGCAGATGACCAAAAGAAATCTATTTTTTTTAACTTTCACAGGACTTGTGTAGGACACGGTGCAGAACAAACAAATTTCAAATCTTGATGTCATAACACAAACCTATTATTTGTTGCTTATACTGTGTGTTCATCTAGGCTGACGGGAGGCTCTGCTTCATTTTATCTTCACCCAAACTGATAGAGTCAGAGAGTATCTGACTCTCAGAAGAGGAAAAAAATATTCCAAATTGCACGCTAGATTTTGAAATTTCAACATGGAGGTAACACAGTACCACCCTCACTCATGTACTTAGATTAAAAAAACAATTATTTAAGCAGAGACAATTTAGGAGTCCTTAGGACCAGATTACGTGGAAATGCAGTGATGACTTCTCCTATTTCGGATGACCAAGTGTTTGCCACATTTCCCATCCAGTTATTTTCTGCCTCAACAGTGACAAATGTCAGGGCCGTGTCCTTTGGCCAAAGAGATGTGTTAAGAGCCTGATCGTGATTTTCCATATTCCTCACCTTCTCGTGGCCACTGGCAACATTTCAAACAATGGAGGTCCTATTGCCCTTATCCTCCAGCAACCAGGAGGTAAGTTAGAGCTCCTACCTGATCAGAACTCCAGAATGAATAAGAAACAACATTCTGTTGTTGATTTAAGCCCTGAGATCTTGGGATTGCTTGTTATCATAAACCAAGCTGGCAAGTCCTAGCTAGAACATCATCTTACAGGGTAGCATGGATGGATGACAGACAATTCACCTCACTAAAGTTAAGTGAAAATTTTCATTATCAAAAATTCCAAGGATAGGAAAATAAGCTCAAGAAGGGTAACAAAATTGGCTTTGATATTCATTACATCTACCTGTCTCCTCTCTCCTCTCCCCTCTCCTTCCTGTCTCTCTCCTTCCCCCTCACCCCCAATCCTTCTTTCCTTTCTTCTTTTTATACATACCAAAAGCCTCAAAACAGCCTAGAGTGAGGCTTTGGAATCAGAGATGTCTCTGAAGTCATGGTATCATTTTAACACAGAGTTCATAGACAAGAGACTAAAAATTTTAAGAATAAAGATATTGCTCTCAAGACAAATACTTTCAAGGCACTGGTTACCTGGAAGCCACTTTGTTATTTTATGAAGAAGCTAGCAAAATGAAATGTTGGAATCTTTACATAGTAATGTGCAATTTTCCCAATCACTTGGATCCTAGATTTTTAATACTATAATTATTTTTAACTTTTATTGTTTATTGTGTCCTATGACATAACTAATTCTTTATACGTATATCCTGTCTTTTTGCTCTTTCATAAAATACGTATTTTTATTCAGTTTACAAATAAGACTATTAACATTCAAAGAATCCAAATAATTTTTCCAGGCCACAAAGCTAATGAGTAGCAGATTTAGTATCAATATCAGATTCATCTGGGTGTCACCGGTGCCCATAGTTTCTCTTGGCATCTTGTCTCACTGTCAGATGCTCAGTTATTTAGCATATGGGTATATTCACACTGGTTGCAAGAATTCAACATGGCTTCTGCTAAACTTTGGTGGCTACAGAAATCTGTGGATTAATACAGAATATTGGTGAAAGTCTTCAGAGGCTCGCCACAGAACCCTGTGTTTCCACACTGTTTAAAAAGCACTTGCAAAATCCAGACTTGCTTCCATGGAAGGAACCCTGTGAATCATACCACATGCCAATGACTGCTCATTCCCTGAATAACAGTGAACACAGACTGAGTGCTAACCATGTAATAGTATTAGGACCCTTACACAATTCAACTCAGTCCTCACAGTGATCCAATGAGACATCTCTATTATGATCTTTACTAAGATGAAAATTGTGAAGTATGTGAGGTACTCACCTGTGAAGATCACATGGCAGTATTCCGAACACAGGCCAGAACTAACATGTATTTTGACTCTTCTACTAGGCTGCTTCATAAAACAAGCAAGGAGACAAACCAAGGGAGGTAATGAGAGGTAGAGGAAAGAACACTGCTTAAGAAGAAGTCAATTGTTATTCTGACTTCCCTTTTCCTCTGGCTTTGCTCATCAGTTCATCCATTCAGTGCCTAAAAGAATAGGGCCTTCTAAGTGTCAGGCATTAATTTAGGTGTGTGGAATAACTTGGGTGAAAAAGCAGTTATGGTGTTGGGGGTTATGGACCGTAGGCCCACTTGAGTGGCCTTGGTTAAACCATTTCATCACTAAAGTTGCTAGTTCATCACTATAGGCAGGATGACCTTTTGGGACTAAGAGAGGAGAGACTGAAGAAACTTTCCTTTGAGTCTCCAGGCTCCAAGACTGAAGAGGAGTCCTGTATAATCCATCACTGGAGTGAATAACCACATAATCACTCCCTTCTCCTTGCATTATTATGAAAATCTGTTCTTTCTTTCTTCTCTCCTTTTCCTTCCTTCCTTCCTGCCTGCCTTCCTTTCTTCCTTACATTTTTGTTTGTTTTTTGGTGCCAGACATTGAACCCTGGCCCTTGCTCACACTGGACAAGTGCTCTATCACTAAGCCATACTCCCAGTCCCTACCTCAGAAGCTCTGACTACAGAACTTTGGACAAGTCTCTCTCTAATGTTGTCTATAGCAGTTCAGCATTTCGGTGACAGGCAGAATTTGAACTTGGCTGATCTTCATAGCACATCGGCTTTGTAACTGAGAGAAGCAAGTAGATTTTATTTTATTTTATTTTACTAAGCATAAAAATGAATGAGCAAGGGACTAGAGTGAATTAGTTCTTTAAAATGGAAAACTAGTTTTCAAGAGTGACTATTTATTGCCTTTTAATTTTATCTCTAAGTACTAACAAACATCGTTAAAGCAATCAAAATGTTTCTTGATCTTTAAATTAAAAAAAACAGTTCTTGCAGAAAAAAAGAGGGTAGCACACACCTGTCTCTGCTAATAAATAGAGAATGGGTTATGTTTACCCATAGATCAGGCACAGAATCATATTTGCCATTCAGAAGGCAGAAATTTTTTTAAAGATATAGAGAAGGGAAAAGTCTGAAATATAAGCTGGTCACTGATATAGCAGGCAGTCCAATGATAAATTATCACAGTGAGTCATTACTCCAAGAGGTTTCTTGTAAACATTAACAATAAAAGACGAAAGCTGGCCACTCGGAAACACACACTAATGACTGAGAATGAAATATAAATCATTTTGAAGAACTGTATTGAATCTGGGACTTCGAGAGAGAGAAACAAGCAAGAAGAGTGGCTTGCCAACCAAACCAAGGTTGAGTCCTAATTACAGCCAGGAGAATGCGCCAACTGACAATGTCAAACAAGGTAGTTCAGGTAAAAGGACTAGATGATATATGACCAGAAATTTCCAACAAGCTCGATTTATCCTCCTTTGAGAAATATTTGGGGACCATAACCAGATAAACTCTAAATTGAAATTTCTCTGTGAAGCAATAAAATCGAGACTCTCAAGTGTCTATACCTCAATTACTTTCTCCCAAGGTTTTAGAATGGGAAGAGAGATTGTGCACAGTTCTAGAATTTTGCAAAGTGACGATTCAGGAACTAACGATATTATAGTACAGTTCATTTTGAAGTAGGGCTCATTTAAGCTGCTCTTAAATACCCCAGATATTAAGATGAAGTATGAAAAATTCTTTCATAATGATAAATTACAGGACTATCAGTTCATCGCTTAATTTTTGTGAGAGGAAAAAAGAAATTATGACACGTTAAGGCACACGATATTCCACAGCTGAGTCCCCCGCGAGGCAGTGTTTACACCATTCCAGGACCTCCTTCCAAGGTTAAGAAGCTACGAGCATGACTTAATTTTCTATTTTGTTCAAGTCCTGAAATGCTCGCCCTCAAAATTAAATCACTGTGGGTGACCTTACACTTAACATCATTTTTAGGGGCTCAGAAGCCCTCTTGTTCAAAATAATACTATTCGCCAAGATTCATTTAAAGAGAATTAGAGTTTAATCCTACAGCTACAGGTACTTCAGAAGTACATGACATGTAATTGGAGAAATCAGCAATGTGGTCTAAATGACCATTTTTCACAGAGAAGAGGGAAGATATACTAAGGTTAATAACCTAAGGGCCTGAAAGCGACCGCTGTGAAGTAAGAATGCTGGTGGCTGGTATTCTGAAGATAAACATTAGTTATTTTACAGCTTTGCCTGGCACCATCTAAGATAGTGCTGCAATAGGACTGGCTCAGGTCACTCACATGCTTAATAGCCAGGACAAAATGCCTGAGGTTGTTTGGAAAGCCCCAGAGACTGAAGGAAGAACAGAGGAATCTACAAATCTGAGCAACCTTTTGTGCAGTCCCAGTACTCTATACGATGCCTTGGTCATGTTTGTCTTTTCCTTTTCTAATAATAGATCAAAGCTAGTGGCCTTTGTGGGAGCTCTTTTCCATCTTATGCCTCCTTTCAGTAGAGAGCCCCTCAATCTACTGACCATCTGCTCCCCACTCCCATTATACACCAAGAACCTTCAGCCCTCTGTCAAACCTGTCAGATCCACATCTACGCTGCCTCCTACATCCTCCCCAGCACTTTGCAGTCTCTATCTTCCACTTTTTCTCAGATTCTCCCTCCTGGTGGCAGCTCTTGGTGCACAATTCACTGGCTTGAACCTCTAAGCACCATGTTCTAGGCTCTACTCTCATCTATTTATTCATATTGTCCCCAGAGTCATCTTTCTAAAGAACTCTGGTATATTTTCTTCCCAGGTCCTAAATGACAACAAAATTAGGCCTAAGCTGCCTAGTCTGGACTTTCTGGACTCATGCGCATCCAAACAAATCTATATTTCATATTTTCTATTTTTACCATGACTGTTTCTTATACAGTATTTGGAGTACTCTGTGCCTTATCACAGCCTCTTTCAATATTACTTACCTTTAAACATCAAGTTGTGATGGAATCCTTTTAAGAAAGCAGTCCTCAATTCACATTGGCTCTCCTCCCTCTACTTTGATAAATACGATCTCTTTCGTCTTTGGACCAGGGTAACTATATTATTTTTGTTATTGCTGCTGTTATTCATCTCTTTTATGGTAGAAGTTGTGATAATCTGCCAAAATACCCCCTTCGTAATGAGGGACATTTTCCCCTATCTTCTGGGAGAACCACCAGAAGATTGCCTGAGCTGTGAAGTATGGGTATTACTTCACCTAAAGAAACGTGCCTCACCCCAGGGTCCAGCAGTGGCTGCACTCCAGTATTAATCTACATGGAAGACTAAAAACCTGGTCTTCCCCAGTCCAGTTTAGGACACTTCTGAGGAGTCATCCTGTCCCAGAGCCCCTCATGTTCACTACAAACTTCACTGGGAATGTATTAGAACTGAAACTTGCCCAGACCCAACTAGGCTTCTTTCACACCCTCCCATTTCCCCACCCACACAAAAGTGCTGCTCTTGACAGCACTGCCAAACAAACACACCATCTGAGTGATCCATCTTAGAGTTTGCTTCCTAGGGAAACCAAATGGCGAATAGCACTGAAACACGGTCACTTTCCCTTCAATTAAAGTCATGCATGCATTTATTTATGTTCCCCCATCATCTTTAGAATAGGGATTGCATTTTGAAATCATGTATGTCTGCAGTATTTAGCATCAAGACTCAAGTGTGTAGCATGTATAAATGAATAAATGAGGGAACAAATAATTAATGTCGAAAATTAGCACCTCTGTGGTACAGCAAGGTCTTTACACTGAAAAAAATCGTCAACATGTTTTCTTTAATTGATAGGACTTAATGAGCATTAGTTACAAATAAGGCACTGAGTGGGCTGTACTGGGGAGGAGGTATACGGAGCCAGTGCAGTGGGCCCTTCCCCACAAGCCTAAGTTGCAAGACCTGCAGGTATACCTAAAACCACAGAGCATACCAAACCCTACATATACTGTATTTCTTCTGATACATATATACCTATGATTAAGCTTAACTTATAAAATTAGGAACAATAAGAGATTAACAACAATAATAAGAGAATTATACCAATATACTGCAATAAAAGCTACATAAATGTGGCCTGTCCCTCTTCTCACTGCCGGAGGGTGAATAGCATATACAGTGTGGATACTCTAGACAAAGGGCTGATTCACATCCTTAGCAAGATGGAGCACAATGGCAAGAGATTTCATCACTCTACTCAACATTCATTCACAAGTCGTGGATTATTTATTTTCGGAACTTTTCATTAATATTTCCACAAGTAGGTGAAACTGTACAAACTGAAACCTTCTCAAAGGGGGCTACTTTAATGGACTTGCTGCCCTAAGTAAGTTTATAATTTAGTGAGCAAGATAACTATAACCAACATTTATGATTCCCAATTCTGGCGTTAACAGGAATCACCTCAGGAAGTCTGAGTGCCCCCCACAACCATACTACTTGGCCCCACCCCCAGAGAGTCTGACTTCATTGGTGAGGTGCATGACAGAAGGGTACCAAACTCCCCTCCGGGTGATTCTAAGGTGTCACCGAAGGGGAAAACCACCGAATCAGGAAGACTGTGTGTTCTAAATGCTGTTTTAAGGGCTTACCTTCAATTAATTCATTAGCTAATTAATTAAAGATAAATTTACTATAATTATTATCATTTTATAGACAAAGAAATTAGGGCACAGAAGATTTAAGTAATTTGCCAAGGCCACATAGCTGGCTCATTGAGGAATCAAAATTCAAACTGGAAAACTCACAAGGTCTGAGTTTATAGCTGTTAACTATGTACACTGCCTCACTTGCAGGGACTTAGTGAAAAGTAAACTAATTTATGTTAAGAATATTTTATGTAAGTATTTTGTCATTCGAAAATTGGGCAGCCTCTGTGGTAGCCTCTGATCTTTGGACTGTACTTTGAAATTAAAGAAGGAAAAGTTACTCCATATCTTAAAGTAGGCTAATAACAATGATGCGTTTACATAGGCAGATGAGGTAAAAATAAGTGAGATAAACTTGATATTTAAGATTTTGCAAATTATGGCTGAAAGTGGATTCCTATTTAATTATTCTACAGTACAAATTGAATAGTCTTTGCAGTTTCTTAAAATTCCTGTTCTTCTACCGTGTTCATTAATTGTGTCTAAATAATTTCAAGATACTCCTTCATATTCAGGAAAAAAAAAAAGAAAGAAAGAAAGAAAAGAGGATAGCTGGAGGCCATGCGGACCAGGAAAAATGGGGGCAACGTTTCTCCCCTGTGTTTCCTCATATCCTTAATATCTTGCTCTCTCATTTTCTTACTCTTTCTTGTCTGTACTGTTAACAGACTTTAGGTAGATGTCATAGTAAGCAACAGGATTCTTACATTGCATTCTCCCTGTCCATCACTGTCATCTACGCTTCCTAAGGTCTCTTTTCCTTTCTCAGACATTCCTGCTACCTTCTCTTGTTCCCCATAAACATTCACCAGGAGGAAGACAAGCATTTCCCTGCCCAAATAAATCCCTCATCCCAGGGAAATAAAATCCCAAGAAAACATACCTATAAATCTCTGCGAAGGTTACCGCATGGTTTAGGGAAGGGATATGGATCATAATGTATTCTCTTGGATCTACATGTGTATTTCTCATACGAATTCATGTATCACAAATGGGCTTCAACTGATAGAACAAAAGGAGACTGAAATAACTGTAACTATGTTCAAATCTTTCATGTTGTCAGAATTGGGGCTTGACTATAAATTTCTGATTCCTATTTAATACAATTTCTACTGTATCACTGTTTAAAAAGCTCTTTTAAAAATTAGATTCAAAATTAATAATTGGGAATGATTCCCTAGGTCTTCAACAAAATATGTAAAAATTTAAAAAATTATTTTTAAGCTTTTCCTCAGAAAGATTTAAAAAGTCAGAACCTTTATAATATACCTCAGAATATTTAGAACAATCCTGTAAGTGCACATAATTAATAGAATAAAAAACTGAAAATCTAGTGGGAGACGTAGGAAGATATATAGTAAAGCATACATGGTATTTGTTAAGCAGTGGTGGGTTTTCTTCCTTCCTTTGCTCCCCAAATTCAAACCTTTGGTAATTTTATATTACTTTTTAAACATATTTTAAAGAATTAAAAATATTTTAAAATTCATCATAATCAGAAGTATTTTAAGACTTTTGTAATTCTCCGCATGATTATTTCAGGAGCCTGTATATCATAGTATATCAAACATTTTGAAATACACTCACATTTCACGTTAACACAGTTCTATAGGTGACTATGTAAGAGTTGAGCCACAGTTGAGCAACTGGAGTAAGGCAACATTATGCAATGTTATTTTTATATTTTAGAGCCTACATACTCACACCCTGTCCTTGTCTAAGATATTTTCCTAAGACCATAGCCAATTGGTGTAATTTACTAATAGAAAATTTCAATGCAGTACTTGTTCTGTTATTATATCCATGAAGACTAGAATTGTCATACAAAGCAATGACAAAGACAATCAATAACTAAAATTTGCAAGTCACCTGCAAACTGTAAACATTTTGCAAAGTTTAAAGAGTTTCAAAAGTAGCTTTCAGTGTCTTCAAATTCATGATATCCAAACAGTTATGACTATATGTCTTACAGGAATCAAAAGCCTGATTTTGTGGCCTACCACTAAGAATTAAATACTTGATAAATGAAGACTGTGTTAATTGCATTTAACTCACTTCCTCTCAGTGTTTAAACATCTGGTTAGATAATTTGCACCTAAAAATCTCTATAAACAACACACTGTGCTAAACAAATAAAGCCCGGTATTTTTAAATGCCAGTTTGATTAAAACTGCAAAATCTAAGGCAGGCAAGAATAAAAAGACCACATTGCTGCCTCCTTTCATATATAATAAACCCTTCTTGCCTTTTAGAAAAATTGACATTGCTTACATTTTACATGTGAGATGAGTACCTAAATAATCTACTATATAATTTTAAATCATACATTTTAACAGGTTGATAATTTAAGACAGAGAAAACATTAGGTAAATGAAATAAAGTATGTGTTTTTTAAAAAGCCTAAATTTTCAATCATAATATTATAATTTCCAAGTTTCTGATTCTCCTGAGATGAAAGGTCGCCTTTAAGATAAAAGCGCTATACAGATTTACTAAGAATGCTGAAGTAATGTCAGTCCTTAACATAGCTGAAAATGTCAGGCAGAGACAACCCGGGAAGGACCCCAGTCCACAAAGCACCTGCTACATGTCTGGAGCTGAGCCAGGCTCTGGTTTAGAACACAGATTTGAGATGCTACTCTGTTTTTCCCTTTTGAAAGTCAAATTCTTGTTTTTAAATTATGTGTTTTAATGTTTTTACTTTATATTATGTAATAATTAGCCAAATATTACCTCCTCCGGCCCCTTAAAGCTACTCAGGACATTGCTGATCTCTTACACATAATGAAGACTATCTCAAACAGGATCAATGCAAATTAATAACCAGTAAACCTGAATTTTTACCAGGCTTGGGCAAGAAATAATCATTGTTGACATTTATTTTTCACTATAATGTGGACATTCTTCTAATGTTTTACTTAAATTAGTATTTTTAATCACCAAAATTATTACTATTGTCATTTATAGGTAAGGAATCACAGGTACAAAACTTTTTGTTTGACTTATCTACAACTTCCAAAAATAAGTTCTTGAGTGAGATTTGAATATAGATAGTCTGGTCTTAAAGACTATATGGGAGTGGGGCTCTGGGGATCAAACTCAGGGCCTTGCACTTGCTATGCAAGGGCTCTATCACTGAGCTACATCCCCAACCCACAGACCACACTTTTAATCACCGCTCCACATGCTGCATCTTGTGGAAAAAAAAACTGAAGGCAAATATTCCAACAATGTAAGCCCAGAAGCAATACAATTCCACAAAAGCCCTCTATAAAATACTCAACTATACTGCTAAAAAAATTCTGGTTAATGTGATACTCCAATGCAGAACTAACTATAGATTGTCTTATAATTTAATGTTTAAATCACAACCCAAGTTAACAGCGTTATCTAGCACAATTTAACAATCACAAAGAATAGTAACAATAAAAACACCCTACATTTGCAAGATTTTATCCTTTTCAAAGCATTTTCATCTGAATTCATCCCATATTATGATGATGATGATGATGATGATGTCTTCACATATGCTTTATTTTAAAAAACCCTTCAAACAATGGTTGGAACTATTGATTAAAATCTGTCATTTTGTATTTCCAGAATCAATTAAAATAGATAACAAAAAATGTGTATTTTGAGCCAAATACAATATCCCCAAGTAAATGATGTATTAACTCACAAATATGAGAACCTTTACTTTCAATATTCAGAGAATAATTATTTATGAGTTTTTCCCAACTCTACTGTTTACCTTAGAAATAAACTCATCAGCGAAGAAACCCCAGGCAAAAATGGAAAATTATCAGAGACTTTCACATTACCATCACAAAGCATAGGAGAAATTTAGCAGGGACAAATATTTTATTCACTGAGGAAAATGAAATAAAAGCGTATACTGTGTTTACTTGGAAAGTGAAGTAAAACTCCAATGTTACTTTACAGCACAATACAGAAGGTCCATGTTTGATGAAATGGATGTGTGTAAAGAAAATTGTTTATGGAATTACATTTTAAATCTTTTACTGTTTTTCATTATTTAAAGACACCCCCCAGTAAACCCCTTTCCAAAGGAAATGATCTATCTTGTTAATTTTTTTTGTTGTTGCTTATTTGTTTGTTTGCCAGATCAGTTTTTCACAAATGAAAGTAGGGAGTACAACTTTGAATCAGGTTACAGAAAGAGCCTGCTTATTGCTGCTTAAATTTAAAGACAGAGAATGCTGTAAGACTTTACAGTATACATGAACTTAGACTAACCCTAAGAAACAACAGAGCAGAGGAACATGAAACTTCTTAATCACTCACAGGAAAGGGATTAATTTTTGAGAGTTTTGCTGGTTTATTCCATGTGACAAAACACTGATTCTTGGGCTTTTCTCTCCATTACAGAAAGAAGCTTCATTTTGTCCCATCGTCCATAATCCTAGACAGTCATGTTATCTACATGAGTCAGTGATCACAAGGCACATGAAGTAAGACGGGCATGTCTGTTTCCACACACACTCATTCCTTTCTCTAAAACCACAATTCTGAACACATGATTTACTGAGAATTTGTCATTTGTGTAATCTCCAAATATGTATTTTTGCAAAGAAAAGGATGAAGCTTCATAGTATTCAGTATTATAAAAACTAGGTTGCAATACAAATTAAAATAGCAGAAATTCAGAGTAGGAGGTTCATGAAAGATCATCTGTACATGCCAAATTCTTGAGTATTAACAAAACTAAAAGGATACGAGAGGAGTGACTTTTAAATACTTTGTTTCCCATCCCTCATCACATCCTCACATAGCAAACCAGCTAATCCCCTAACAAATCCTCCCCATACTGGGAAATAATAACAAAATCTTTCCGACTGTTCGGTGCCTGTCGCCAGATACCATCCTTGACTCATCTCTTTCCCCCTCAATAATCAACACGCACCAGCACAGCTACTAGCACTTCTGTAATGCTCTGAATCCCCCGGTTCCTCCTGTTTCTGATGTTACAGCACCAACTTAAACTATCAATGTCTCTCACTTCTTCAAAAGTCTCGTAATGTATTTCTCTGCTTCACTCTCGCCTCCAGAAAGATCTTTATAAAATCTTAGATAAGAATATATTACTATTCTGCTTAGAAGGCTTTATGACTTCCATTACAACAATAAAAAAGTCAAACCCCTTTCTGTGGCACACAGATCCCACGCAACACCGGAACCTCCGAGCACCCTAAAGTCTCTGTCCTTCCACACTGACCTACTTATTGTCATTGGGAAGAATGAATTTATGTGAAACTAGTCACATTTTCTATCCTCTTTTTGTTGGAATATACATACTCTTTCCTTTTCTCAGCTCTGACATTACCGTCTTAAGCATATCTTCCCTGATTATCCTGTCCAAAGCGGCACCCACCCCTCCTCCAAAGACTGTACTCAATTACTTACTTAACTTTTCTTTCAGCCTCTTCTACCATTTGAAGTTACAGTATCCATACGCTTGTTTACTGATTTACTGACTATTTATAATTCTCACTTTTCCTCTATTCTTTCCTCTATTCTTTCAAAAGGTACATTTCATGAAAATCGAGACCTTAATACATTATTCACTACTATGCTTGTGCCCAGTACAGTCCCAACACATCTTCAATGATGAGTAAATATCAGTTAAATAAGTGAGTGAATACGGTATAAAATATAATGCAGAAAAATATGCTGGCTTATATTGTCCTTTTGTCCAGCTAAAAAGCTTTCCCAATAGGAGCAGTTCCTCCACCTGCAGACACCTCCAGAACACACAAGAGGACTCTCCTCACAGAGGAGGGGGAGTGATTTTGTCTCCGGGCCAAATTCTGACATAATTCGGAGAAATTCTTGTCACACTCGGGGAAGCAAGGGAGTTCTACTGGTATCTAGTGGGTAAAGGCCAGAGATGCTGCTGACTTTCTATATTAATTAAGACAACCTCAAACTACAAAAAGTTATCTGGCTCAAAATGTTAATGGTGTTGAGACTGAGGAATTCTGGTGTACAATCTGCAAGTGGGCCTGAGGTTTTACACCTGACACTGCAGGGCCAGCTCAGAAGGAGAGATGCCTTTTTAAAATTCATTTTATTCATAAATACCAAAATAGTTTTGATACGAAATTTGCAGGTGCCGAGGGGAAAACAAAAGTAAAGACTCCTCGCAGTGGTTAGAGGGTGAAAATAATATATGTAATTGCTAAATATTTTCCAGGCAACTTTAACCACAATTAGAAATAATCAAATCGTAATAATAATTCATAGCTCACCACTATGGAGAAAGCCAACTCCTCGGTTCTTGTGTTTCCTGCTTCTATCCTTTCTTGTCTTCTCTTTCCACAGCCTCCAAGTGTGACCTTTTTCTCTTCCTTGGGATTCCTCTCAAATCAGAGACAAAACTATGGCATGAATTTACAGGTTTACTGTTCCCAGAAATATGTACCAATCATAAAGTAGCTCTAGCAAAGGATCATTCCAGCCTAATTGTTCTGCAGTGTTACCTCAAAGGAAATCTTTTTATTTGAAGAAGGAAATGTACTATGTCATTAATGGAAGCAAAAAGCGTAAGTAAAGGACTTCAGGAAACATGTTTGCAAGACATGATGACAACTTGATGAAATAAAGAGAAAAGGATTGCAGTTTACACCCACACTACCACAAAAGCAGTAAGAGTTCAGAACAGAATTAGACAGTGCAATTGAGATAGAACTGCTCTCCATACTACACTGGTCTTTGCTGCCTTATGCTGAAACAGGCCACGGACTCCTATCCAATATCTTTACAATAGTTGTGTTTTAGAATTCGGACTTTTTAGAAAGATGATCTAGTGAATATACCACATGCTGCATAATTCCCCCAGGGGAATCTGAGGCAATGTCCTATAACCATGCGTGTTCATATCTGATTAGTCAAACATACGAATATTCACATGAAATATGATAAACGATAGCCATAAACAATTTCACATTAGTTGTGAAAATATTTTGATTCTTAAACTTTTTGGAGTCTAAAAAACAAAATTGTAGAATGGCAGATAAATTTTCAACCCTTACTAGTTCCATAAGGAGAAATACAAGCCAACATAATAAACTGTCATTACCTCCACCTTGGAAAGAGAGGAGAATACGGTTGGAGAGAGAGTGGTAGGCAGCACACAAAAAGTAAAAGGATGAGGGATAAACTTATACTACCATTCCTAAATTGGAAAATATCTTAGATGTCTCAGAGCTTATTTTGTTCCTGTTACTGTACAAAAGGACAAATTTCTACTTTGAATTCAAGCTTCTCCAGCAGCCCTACTGGGTGCCATCTCTACATGAAAGGCACTCGGGCCTGGAATGGAGCCTCTGTTGACTGAGCAGCCTTGGTCTCCTCCCTGCACACTGCTGAAACCAGGTAGAAGACAAGATCAGCCCACATTAACTTCAGTTTATTCAAAAAAGAGTGTAAGACTCAGATGGCATTAAGAAGCGCTATCTCAATGCACAAATGCTGATTTTGTGAGGAATGAGGAACTACAAACACCTTGAATTCTGTGTGTATGAGTGTTCACGATTTCTTCCAACATTAGTAGGTACTACTTCTTGTACAACAGAGGTTTGTTGTTATGAGTTTTTTTTAAATTAAACTAGTATTTGAAAATAAAAACAGCATAGTGGACAAAGTTATTCCAAGAAAGTTAATTAAAATAATTTTAAAAAGTCTTGGGAATAAAAACACAAAAAATATATCTAAACTGAAAAGCAAAAATCAATGACAAAATGAGAATATATTCACTTTTTAATCTTAGGAATTTCTCTAGAGGTTCTGATTAAATTAAAATTATTATCAATACAGGGCTGGGGATTTAGCTCAGTGGTTAAAGCGCTTGCCTTGCAAGCACAAGGACCCAAGTTCGATCCCCAGCACCAAAAAAAAAAAAAAAAAAAAAAAAATATTATCAATACAAAAAGAACCTGAAGAAAACAATAGATTCATTTGATCTATAGTTACAGTATTGATCTATAGTTACAGTATGATATAACATAATTTTAGTTTATTGCCAATGATGCATCTAATATTGCTATAAACATAGAATTTCCGCAACCGCTCTTCAGGCTCAAGGTTTTAAATTAATAGGATAAAAGAGTAATCACAATTTCAATGGAACTAATTAATTTAATCAGTGGTGACAATACAGGTGATGTCTATTGTCTTCTCACAAAATTCTCAGAACTGTTGTAAGAATGCTACATATATTTTCTTCAACAATATTCTCAAAAGTCCTTTGAGGAATGCGTTAGCATTATCTCAATTTTAGATATGAGAATACTGTGTTTTGGAGGACAGATTACTTGTCCAGGGTCATTTAAAACAACAGTAGCCTTGAAGTTCAACCACAACCACATTTGTTTTTCTTTCTCCGAAGTCCATTTTCTAACTACTGAAGTATTTTTACTTAAATAGATATTTAAAAGATAGTGGCAGTTAAACTAATATGTTTAAATTTAAGAACCATTTCAGTATTAGTCCTAAGCTATGCTTAAATAGTGATGAGTACTCAATCTATTTTACAATTTGAAAATTACTTACACGTGAAGTATCTCCATGCACTTGAAAGGTACTCAAAGTCATAAGGGAAACCAAACAACAATTAGGAAATACTGTATTCTATTATTCCTGGGTAATATGACAGGTGAAAGAAATTCTGTTACACGTAACTATAAATTAGGATATTCCATACTGCCTAACAGGTATTGTTCTCCTATTTATTTTTCTTTACAAGCCTGAACATAATTTTTGTGAAGAAATAATTTCACAAATTTTTTTGAAGTAATTATTAAAAACCTGATTGTATGAAAGCAGTATGTCAATGTTCAGTAGAAAATTTTTAAAGAGAAATATCTAAAAAAAAATCTGTAAAGAATCAGAGGCCATTAGAAGAATCAGAATCAATACATAACAGTCAAGTACATTCTTGAACAAATATTTTAATAATAACTGAAAAAAATTAAATTTCAAAAGGCTTCAGAATATAACACAAACACTGTGGTGGTTAATGCCAGAAAATTTAACTTGTAGTGTGAACTTTCTGTCTGTTCTAGGTTTAATTTTGTCACTCATCAACAATGTGAAAGTTCTAACCATCAGCACCTATGAATGTGGCCTTATATGGTCTTTGCAGATCATCAAGGTAAGATAAGTTCATTAGAATGGGCCCCAAATGACTGATCTCCTTATAAAAAGGAGGCATTAGGACAGTAGGCGGCCACACAGAGGGCAGATTATGTGAAGATGTGGAGAGGATGACAGGCTATCAGTGGCTAGCAGACTAGCATGGAACAGGTTCTTTTCACAGCCTTCAGAAGAGACAAAGTCTGCCAACACCTTGACTTTAGACTTCTCCAGAGTGTGAGACAATAATTTCTATTCCCACCTCGTTTGTGGTACCTTGTTACAGTAGCCCCAGGAAACTAATTTACTCCTTTACCAGCTATCCGGGACAAACCCTACACTGTAAGTTTCAATCTTTCTACTATGAATTGCACAGACTGATACATCATACCCATCTCATTGGGCTTTGAGAGAATCACAAGGACAAGGGCAAACTCTATGTAGCATTATGCAAACATAAGTGTAATGCAGACATGTCAGACAGACGTGTCCCATTAAGTGGGATACTCAAAGGGATTTATTTTACATAAAAGGCATGTAACTATTTCCAGGCCAAATTCAAAATGCGGGAGAGATGGCATGTTGCCCTGATTGACTTTCAGTTGTGTCAGGAGGTCGGCCTGCGGTGACTGAATGAAAGAGCCGAGAAGCAAGGGAAGCAAAAATAGCAAGAGACTTTAAATAAGAAGATCCAGATTTGGTCCTACTACTGCCCATTACTGACTCTGAAATCTTGTCTAAGTCGCGTAAGTCATATCGCTCAGTTTCTTCATCTGCAAAACACTAACGACAGTGATACTGTCCCTGTGGGATTGTGAGCAACAGAAGAAATAAGACCTATGAAAGCGCCGACAATGCCATTCCTGTAGCAGACATTCTCACTGTTATTACTAAACTGAGAAACTCCTCTAATGAAACCTCCTGCCAAGACAGAACTATCCACTTTTCTTCAACATCCTTCCTTTGTATGAAGAATTTGAATAACGTTAGAAGAACCTACTTAATAAATATGAGATTCCAAGTATTAGACTATGTCAAACTTCAGAACTTTTACTTTCTATATGTAAGCATACATTGATTTTTCACAGAAAACAAGCCACTTCTCTTTCGATCTATATTCAGAATGGAAAACAAGCAGCCAAGCTTGTTACAGCCTTCATGCACTATCAGCTTGAGAAAGAATAAAAATTACCCTCTCTTCCATGTTCTCTGATGTAACTGGGACCGTCATCTATGATTATCCAAACTGTAGTTCCTCTCCCTCACTCTAGGGCTTCCCCTTTCTATGCAAGCTATTAAGATGTAAAAACTCTTCACAGCAGAGAAAGTTATAAATCAGACAATAGGAGAGAGAAAAATAAATGAAAAACAAAGTAGTGCTTCACAGTTTCTTTAAAAAAAAAACAACAATACGGTACAAACTAATCGGCAACCATTTTCCTAGTAATTTATGTATTTTGCTCCATCTATAAAACTAGATGTTTAAACTCTAGTAGTGATACATGTTGTCTCTTATATGTAATTAGGTAACGCCAGTCTCTCTTTGTTATGGAGGTATTAAGGTTCATTTCTCAATGGTATTCCCATCAGGTCAGTGGGACAGAGAACCATTTATTATACTAGAATGCACACATGAAGATACCAAAAGGCCTTTGCTTTTTTCACAGGCCCTTTCTTTATTAAATAAATTTAGCAAGAGAGGGAAGAAGTCTAGACAAACAAATTTATTTAACTTTTCTATTTCTAAGGAATAATTAGGTTGGCAGAGAGTAGTGTACAAGTGTAGAGAAAGCCCAGGAAGGGGTAATTTTACAGAATAGATGACACCTTTTCATTTTAGATGTCTAGAGTTTTAGCTAAAATCTTAGTTGCAAAGCCTATTCACAAACAGCAATTAGCCAACGGCTGGAAACACAAAGTCAGTATTACAAACCAATGAAATCTCCCAAACTTTCATGAGCAACTTCGTTAAGTGTCATGTATGCAGCTAGTTACTGAGGATACAGCAGCGGCGCAGATGCAATCCATGTTCTCGAGGAGCTCTGACAGCCGAGTAGGAGAGACTGATGTGTACAAAAATAGTTTAGGTGTAGTGTGAGAAACTTAATCATCCAGTGGAGATAACTAAGAAAAAGGAATAAGTATTTAGGGAGGATGTATTAGAAATACCTTGTTGGCCAAGGGAGCATAAAGGTCAGTTTTAATTTTTCTCTTAGTTGACATAAACTAGAAATTAGCGGGCTAATGAATCAATTAACAAAATGTATGGGGAATGTATTATGGCTCAAACACCAGAAGTTAAAAGGATCGAAGTAAGGAGTGATTTCCTGGCTACATTATGACATTTACAGGCCTAAGAAACTTGCCTCCATGGACTCCTTCCTCCGTTAAAAAAATTAAAAATTATGTTCTACAACTGTATTGGTATCTGAAAATACTGATACATTTTATCCAACCTATTAGTTTATTTTGTCCTTCTGATACCTAAAGAAATGCACTTTTAAACTGAAACATTTTGTGATCCTCTGAAAGCATTGTGGGGTCTCTACACTGTGCCTACTGTTCTTAATGGGTAAATTAGCCCTGGTGGTTGACCTTTAAGATAGTACAGGCATTTCACACATATTATGAGACTTAACTCTCTCTATAATTCTATCAGGTTTGCAAACAACTTTTTCAAGGTATCACAATTTACAAGACAGAATGGTGAGATTTAAACCAAGTAGTTGAACTAAATCTAAAGCCTGTGTCCTCTCTCCATGCCATGGAATTCCTGTGTAATACATGGCACTAGCCCTAAATCAATTTATCTTCACAGAAAAGAAACAGGTTTGTGGCAAAAACAAAGGCAGTGCATCTGGGCTTTAGAAATAGAAGAGGATGACCGGGCACAGGACATTAACACAAATGTAATAATCAAAGCATGGTCAGGAGCCAATGTTTACTCATTCACTCAGTAGGGGCTGACGTGGACTAATGGTTAGAGCCTTGGCTCTAGAGTCAAATTCTCAGATGAAATCCCAGCTTTACAAGTGCTGTTTTATATCTCTGAGCCTTGAAATCCTGTCTGTAAATCTTGAATACTACAATGTCACACTGCTAATTAAAGAACTGCATCATTTAACTTTGAAGAACACTTAGAATTGAGCCTGGCACAGAGTAGGAGCCTAATGAAAGTTAACTATTTTTATAAATTTTGGTATTTACATTTCCAAATGTATAATAAAAATACTTTGTATATTTTTTTCTTTCTGGAATTCTCATAGTTTAATGATAACAAACATATATATATATATATATATATATATATATATATAATGCCTGATATTATATATTTTTGATCAAAGCAATACCTTTAATACAATCCCAGAATTCGGGAGAAAGCCACAAAACTGGTGCTATTTTTCCCATTTTATAGTTCAGAAATTAAAGATTTAAAAAAAAATTATTTGCCTGAGAAATGGGAGTCACACTGAATTTTTTCTATATTGTATGGATGATGATGATCTTGCCACAATTAAAACCCTTTAATCCTTTGTTCCTGAAAATATTAACTTGCTATCAGGTCAGCATCATCCAGAAGTTCTCTGGACTCAGTAGTGGACTTCTTTTATGCTCTAGTCTCCTAATTCCTAGTGACTGCTGAAAATGTCAACCTCTATGTCCTTTCAACAACTTAACTCAACTCACAGCCCTATTCCTACTGCAGCGATAGTTATCTCAGTCACCAGTGCCACCTTCCTCTTCATCACTTGAGCTAAAAATCTCAGATCATCCTGAAGCTTCCCCTGTCCTCCTGCTCATGTGCAACATTGCCAAGTCTTGTCAATTCTTCAGCCACTGCGCCCTTGCATCTGTTCCCACCTTCCTATTACTACTGTCACTGTGTGCCCCATTCGGGCCTTTATTAAATCTGCTCCTCACTGTTAGAATTCAATTACTGTCTCCACACACACACAGAACATGGCTCTGCTTCCAATCTCTGTACCTGCTAAGGTGCCTTATACCCTGCTGCCAAAAGGAAAGAATCAGATGGGAATCGAGCAGCTCAGTTTAACATTTTAGATTGCCTACAATCTAGTTTCTCCCTATCTTTTCCGACCTGTCTTGCTCTTATATGCCTCATATACAGCCAAAGTTGGGTAGTACAGAATATGTACAGCATGTTCCCTCATTTGTGGTTTTGCTCCTGCTAGTTGACTAGCTATATATCCTCTACTCCATTTCTGTCTGTCAAAATTCTAGCAATGCTCCAAAATGCCAATTGTATGCACGATCTTCCAATAATCCTTCTCCAGTTTCCCACAAGAAATTCTTTCCCCAGCTTCCGCTCACACCAGTCTTCAGTGCTTTAATAGTACTTACCATACATTTTGTTTATTTACTTATTTGATAGGGCATTCTAATCATTATTATTATGTGATGTATTTTAATAGGACCTGACATAAATGCCATCTCTAGAAGCCTTTGCCTTTCCAGTCTCTGCCATCTCCTATCCTTCATTCTACTGTCTATAGTTTCTTACATACATTTATTATTATACTTAAGACACAGAATTTTAACTATTTGGGTATGCCTGTACCTGGACAGACAGTAAACTCCTCACTCTAACGTGCCCAGATATCTTTTGTGGACTTCAATACAAATGCATGCTCTTTTTGTCAATATATAAAAATCAATATAAATATCATCATTTCTATTTGTATGGTCAAGGCTACCTACTGACCATATTCACTGGGTCGGCTGATTTTATTAAGCAGCAACATCAAATGATTGACCTATTCCATGTGGGTTAGTTTTGGTACACTCCATGATGTTCACACAATGGCAAGATCATCTAAAGACAGATTCAGTCAGTGACAGATTGCTTATATGACAGTGTTTCCTCATGAATATAATAAAGTAGCAAATTCACATACCTAGTGACATCATAAGCATCATAGTCTCTAGCACAACACATTACTCATATGTTTGTGATAATGCTGGGCGCTCACTGTATATACAATTGTGTAATAGTGTAGTATACAACTATGTACAGCACATAATACTTCATAATGATAATACATGACTTACTGGTTTATGAATTTACTACATTACATTTCTATTGTTATTTTGGAGTACACACCTCTACTTATTAAAAAGAGTTTACTGTAAAGCAGTAAGCCATGTTATAGCAGCAGCATCCTCATGTATCGCATATTCACTGGGTCTGCTGATTTTATCAAGAGGCCACACCAAATGACTGACCTATACCATGTAGGTTTATTGTAGTATACTCTATGATAGTCACATAACGGCAAGATCATCTAAAGACATATTTCAAATCATTTTCAATGTTACTCTTTTCTAAAGTCAAAATACCCAAAGCCAAAAATTTATCTTGTTTAAATGACTATAACACAAATTTTGCTTAGTTATAACTTACTTTTATTAAATTTTAAGTGAAACATAAAATATAGAAAATTGTGCAGATTGATGGTCTGCCATTTTGAGCCAGTTTTTTGTAATTGATGAATGATAAGGATCTAGTTTCATTCTTCTGCATATAGATACCCAATTTCCCCAGCACCATTTATTGAAAAGGTTGTCCTTTCTCTAATGCATGTTCTTAACACTTTCATTGAAAATCAGTTACCTGCAGCTTTGCTTGTGGGGTCCTTTCTGTTCCATTGGTCTACGTGTCTGGTTTCAGGCCATTGCCGTGCTGTTTAGATTACCGTAGCTTTATAGTCTATTTTGAACTAAGACAACATAATGCCTCTTACTTTGTCCTTTTTGTAAAAGATGATTTTGGCTATGTGTGTTGTGTTGTTTTGTTTTGGTCTGTTTTATTTTGGTTCTTGTGGTTCCAGACAGATTTTAGGATTAATTTTTCTAAGTCTAGAAAGACCATTGATATTTTATAGGGATAGCATTGAATCTGTAGACTTCTTCGGGAAGTATGGACATTTTAACAATATTTTGTCTTCTGATCATGAACAGACAATGTTTTCTGTGTGTGTGTGTGTGTGTGTGTTCTCTTCAATTTCTTTCACCCATGTTTTATAATCTCCATTGTGGAGATCTTTCACCTCTTTGGTTAAGTTTATTTCTAGGTACATTATTTTTATAACTCTTATAAATGGAATTACTTTCTTCATTTCTATTTCAAATAATTGGCTGTTGATATGTAGCCACACTACTGTTTCGTAGGTTGATTTTGTATCCTACATTCTGGCTGAATTTGTTTCTTAGTTACAATAGGTCTTCGGTGGAGTATGAGGTTTTTTTTATATATGACAGCATGTCACGTTCAAACAGTGGGAATTTAACTTTGTCTTTTTCAGTTTGAATGTCCTTTCCTTCTCCCTTTTGCCTCATTGTTCTGGCTAGGAATTCTATCCTATGTTGAACGATTGTGGTGAAAGTAGGCAAACATATCTTCTTCCAGATTTGAGAGAAAAAGCTCCCAGCTTTTCTCCACTCAGTATGTTACCTGTTGGCATATTATGCAGAAACTTTATTATGCTGAGGTACATTCCTTCTATACCTAATTTGTTTAGTATTTTTATCATGAAGGAATATTAAATTGTATCAAATGCCTTTTCTGGATTTACTGTGGCCGTATGATTTTTGTTCCTCATTTTGTTGATATAGTGTATCACAATTACATATTTGCACATGTTAAATGTTCCTTTTTCCTTTAGGATAAAACCTACTTAACCATAGTGAATAATCTTTTTAATGTGCAGTTGGCTTTTGTTTGCTCGTGTTTTGTTGAGGATTTTTACATTTATGTTCAAAAAAGATGTTGATTTTCTTTTTTGATGTATCTTTGTCTGGTATAAGGGCAATGCTGTCCTCATAGTATATGTTTGGAAGAAGTACTTCTCTCAAACTTTTTGGAAAACTTTAAGAAGTGGTATTAATTCTCCATTAAATGGTAGAACCAAGCAGTAAAGCCATCTAGTTCTAAGCTTCTCTTTGATGGGAGACTTCTTATTCTTCCATCAAACTAATTATTTATATAATGCTTCATCTTTTAATCTAGCCCAATATTTTTGGCACATATCATAGAATCAAAGAAAATATACTTCACGTCAAGTTGAAGCGCAGTAGGAAATCTGAAATCCTCCAGTAATGGCTTTCCTAATCCTCAAACTGCTTTCTCTTTCTCTACTGCATTTCCTTCTAGGTATTTAGGCTAATGGGAAAGCTTCACAGCAAATAATCTTTACCATTTTCGCTATAAGTACTTCTAGTGAACATTAATTAATGTAAATCAAATAATATATTCACTTTCACCAAAGAAGTGTTAGGTAAGCCAACATGGAGAACTAAGAATTTAAAATGTAAACAAAAATACTTGCACTGGTTATAAAAATTGTATTACCACAATAAAATTATATTCTATATTACCATCACCATCTTTTAAAGTTACAGACTCTAGGATTTAAAATTTCTAGTAGTTCACCTCTATTTAACTAATAATAGAAAAATTAGAATATTCGAAATGAAAGTCAGTTTGAAATCCTCAAAGATAAACACTCCTTAAAAAAATGGTTTAAAAAGGGTTCTGGAAAAATTGTAAATGTGGAGATATATAAAAAGAAAGATGACTACCTTTTGTTTTACATTTTAAACTTTGAATATCAGAAGAAACATGAGGGAAACTTGCATACAGCTTAAACAAAGTAGTCTTAAGCTGAAAGAATTTTTAATATGATCATGAGGTTTGATGGAGTCTGCAGATGAACATACAGCTTGCAAAAATGCTTCTGGGAATGTCCATATGTTTAATTGTAATGTTCATTACTTTTAAACTCTAATTAAAATAAACTTCCAACCCCAGTCCTTACGGGAGGATGTAAGCAAGCAAATAAAGGTAGAGAAGCACAGATTTGTTTATGTTGGAGACCTGTGGTAAGGACAGTGTACTTTTAATCACTCATAGTTGGACGTAGAATTGTAGCACATTAAAATAATTGAGCATAATGAAAACTTCAATACATAGTTACAAAGTATAAGTTTTAAAGATGCAAATTTTTAGTGTGGATGAATACCATATAAATGAATACTACCAATAATTTCTCAATTGCATACAATTTCAGAATCTGAAATTTATAAACTGGTAATAATAATAAATGCATTTAAAAACAAGAAAAAACAAAGGAGAAGCAATTGTATTTTGCCACATATGGGATAAAAAGCAACAATTGAGCTAATTATAGCCTTTCCCTCAGATGTGATTATCCCTAAGGCTAGTGAGTAATGAAACAGATTGCATTTCATCAAACTAGCCTTCTCTATTTTCCTTGAAACAAGATAGTTGGGTAAGCCACTTCCTTAGTGTTAGAAGCTTTATTTTCAAAGCAGATCTTCCAAAATGATTCCAGATTTGAAGATGACAAAGTTTCTTGATATTTTACGTATGTTTTTGAGGACTAAATAAACACTTCTAAATTGACCCAATCTTTGGGCATCAATCCCTCTACATTTCTTCAAAAGCACTATTATATTCAAAAGTTGAAATATTAAGAAATGGTTTTGTGAGGAGACGGAAAGCCAAAAACATCAAACTGCCTTCATTCCCACATAGGACTTACTTGGCTTCATCCAAATATTTACATAGCAATTTATATATTGAAGAGAAACATATCTACTGTGTCCAGGTAACAATGGTGTTATTTCGCCGAGAATTCATTACTTAGATCCCCTCAGAAGGAATAAGACACTAAAAACCATTCTTCAAACATAATACATTTATGATTTTATGTTCATCATGTATTTATGTCTCTAGAAGAAATTGTTTGCAAACCACACTTCTGAGCTAAAGTAGGTATTCTGAAAAGATGACACATTTCATATTTCAATATAGTGATGTTTAAAATCCTACTGAACACCAAGTTTCAAATCATAATAATTTATATCATGAAAGTAATTCTGAGTGCAAAATGCTCAAATGATAACAGACTGTTCCTGTGTAGATTTTTATAGATTACAAACATTCATTTGAGTCTCAAAACAATCCAATGAGGTAGGAATTATTAACTCCATAGTACAGACGGGCAAATTAAATCTTAGGGAAGTCGTGCAACTTGTGTAAAGCCACAAGCTAGCAGGTATAAAGATCAAGGAGGCAAAACTGTGTCAGAGATTCCAATTTCTTTATACTCTTATCTCTAGAAGTATAAGAATGGTAATCAAACTGGAGAGATAGTCACAATAATTTGGAATTTTGTAGTTGAAATATGATCCAGAGACACTGAAGGAATACAAAAACTCCATTTTTCACAGACCGCAGTCATAAATTTTATAAGGTAACTAATTGGTAGGAAGAAAAATTCATTCAAAAATCACTTCTCAGTTATAGCTTTAATAAAGTCATAAGTGTTCATTCTTTCTGCAAGAATACTCTTTAATTAATATTTTTCAGGAGGTCATCTGGAGAAATAGCAGTGGTGGAAAAGAAAGAGTATAAACACTCATCAAAATGTGTATGAGATCACATTTCTCTAGTTTTAAGTTAGGATTACCCTGTAGAGATTTTTTGATCATATATTTCAGACTTCCCAGTGAATTCTTTCCTCCAATTACATTAATTGTTTGACAATAGGCATGAAAAAGGAAGAAAAGTGGATTCAACCAAGATGCGGTTTGGTAAGAGATTATGAGACAGGAAAGGAGTTGAGAGTATTCGCATAAGAACTATAATGATATACTATGGAATCTGAGTTACATTAGGAGGGAAATGAATATAGGAAAGGACTGACAGTGAGGAAGTGGTACAGTGAATGAATTAGTTAGTTTAAGGCCAAATAATCATAATGGAGGAAACAAAAACAATGATTAAACAATGGTATGCAAAGAAGTAAGACTTCAGGAGTGATATAATTCCTAGTAATACAAAGGCCAAAGTGTGACCATGGAAAAACCTAAGGTAGAATAGAGAAGAAAGCAAATACTAGAAGGGAGGACAAGAAGTTCAGAAGTCTCGGGTTCTCACTAGAATTGCAAGGGCCATCTGCATAGATGCTAATGCCACTTAAGACAATATTAGGAGTAGGAAAAGAGAAAAAAGCAATTCAAGAGCTTGATTCTTCAGTGAATAATGTGGAGTGAATAGGAGATTGATAAGGAGAGTATAAAAAGAGGAAAGATAACTTATTTTACAGTCAAACAAGCAACTAGAGATCATGATTCAAATTTTAATCTATTACTTGTGATCAGAAATGTATGCAAACCACAGAAGAGTGAGTGAAACAGATGAATGATTTGTGTCATTAAAGAAAAGAAATTCCTTTCCAATCTAATCTCTTCCAACTTCAAAGACAAAAGACAAGATGAGAACAATACTCTGTTTAATTTATCACTTGTCATTTGACACTTGGCTAGGACAAATCAGTGCCTGCAAATTTCAAACAAATTAAAGTTTCTTGTTCATTAGAATTCTCAAAGTTCCTGGAAATCCTACAGTTTTTGTTATAAATATATTTATAACAGAAGTTATATATATGAAACCAAAAGTTTCATGACTATTAAGCCCACTCATGTTGAGGGATTTGTATTCTGATAGAACAATTTATTTTACACAATAAAGACAGAGCCTTCTCACTGATATAAAGAAATATTCATTATTATTAAAACCATTTAACTGTGAAAAATCAAAATAATAAATATGTTTGATAGAGAACTCAATTACTTAATTGATTTTGTTATAAAATATGAAAATTAAATATATACATATAAATGTAGGTTTTTCAACAGAATAGTCTCTTCAGTGGTAGTTAGTGTATGTATGTATGTATGTATATATATATATATATATATATATATATATATACACTATAGTTGCCTATGTGTGTGTGTGTGTGTGTGTGTGTGTGTGTGTGTGTGTGTATAGGCAAAACAAAAGAGGAGGGCAATTTGACAATGTATAGTAAGAACCTTAAAAAGTGCATAACATTTGAAATAGAAATTCTACTCCTAATAATTCATCCTGAGAAGATAATACTGACAAGGATGTCACTAATCTGGTTATTTATAATATCAATGATTAGAAACATAATCAAATAAGGAGTGGCTTAGTAAGTTTTGATATACTCAGGTAGTTGAAAACTAAAGTTATCATTAAAAATGAGGACAGGCAGTATATTTGCTAACAGAGTATACGTTTGTTGTTAAAATTTACATGTATATATCCATACAGGAAGAAAGAAAGCAGAAAAGATTTAGAGCGAAATAATGGTAGGAGAATTTGGGGTTCTAAACTTTCCTATTCATTTTTATTTTTTAACTTTCTCACAACAAATATATATTCCATGTGTATTTCTTTTAAAAATAGAATAAAAATATGCTACTTTAAGGTTTATTTTGTGATTGTCTTACTCAAATTTCAATGGGGATTTTTTTAAACATTGATAGTCACTTGTGAGAGAGAACTAGGAAGTTATGTTTTTATGTCCCAAAATATCATTTTTCATATTTTAATACATTTGTGAATGCCTTGTAAGTTCTAGGTATGTATTTTTTTCTACTTAAAAGTAGCAGTCCAATGACAATCAAATGAGAGGGAAAATTTCAGAGAAATTGAATGAATGCTAGATAGGGAAAAACAAATTGCTGGGATAAAGAACCAAGGAGAAGAAGCAGGAGAAGCCAATAGGAGGTCACCTCAGAACCTTACCATTCCCTGAAGAAAGTTGTTTTCTGCTTCTTTGTACTCCTATTTTTCTTCACTGGCATATCTTTAATTGCACTTACCATGTCTCATCCCATCTACCTCTCTGCCTGATTGAGAGTCTCTCCTAGTCTCTGAAAGGCTGTCTTGCGGCCCTACCCACTAGTCATGCCTGGAGCTAAGACACATGTAGTTAGACTCTCTTGGATGAAGGGAAGGATGAATACTGAATTTAAAATCCCCTGAAAACTGGGCACTGTTCTTGGAAGACAAACAGTTCTATATTTGTAATGTTTTGTTACATAAAAACAAGAAATTTATAAAACAATGTGACTTTAATATGGTCATTTTTATTTGGTAAATATATCCATACAATCTGAAAGGATAGAAAGAAAAATGTTAATATTCATAGAAACTGTATGCTTGGGATCTATTTCAATTAATAAATAAATACATCTGTTAATAATATATAAAAGTTTTTGAAGTTGATCTTATAAAAATCTTCTGACACAAATATTTTAACAGCTTTGTTTTTCTTTTGTCAAAAAAAATCAAATAATGTTTTTCACAGAGGATGCCACGATCTTAGTTATTCTTAGCTTTCCCAAAGCACATTTGTTTTGTCACCACAAAACTGTTAATTAAAGCAGCTATAGTCCAAAACTACTGAGTCTGTTAATTATATTCCTTATTCCTTCTTCCCTCCCTCACTTCACCTTGTTTTATTCTTAATTCACACTGCATATAAACAGCAATTAAAGTACAAATCAGAATGATACTTCACATACACATTATTATACACAATCTGTACTCTTAAGACATTTGCCTTTTAAAGATTTAGGCAACATTTTTCTCTAATCAAACAAGAATATTAATAATATATGTAGATTATAATAAAAATATTCTCCACAAAATAATTCAAGTTGGTTTTTAACATTTCATTCCTGAAAGGCAACATTGGTATATTTAGTAGCTGGAATAGAAAAAAATACAGCTTTTTATAACATCTAAATTATCCTACATTTTACCTGATTTACACACGATAATGCATGTCTCTTAAACATAATGTAGACCTTAGCTTTTGTAATTAACATAATGAGAAATACTGATTATAATAATCATCTCCATTCACCTAACTTTAACTATCTTAGTAACGTTTTAGGATGACAGAAGGCCAGACTTTAAGGAATGACATAACTTCACTGTGTTTTCTCTTGATATGAAGAAATTTTTACTTAAAGGTAGAAAATGCAGATAAAAAGGAACATTTTTATGTAGTTTATTCTAGAGAAAATATAACCTTGTAACACGGGTGGATTGTCTATAGCTATTTCTAGGAAATAATACCTACATGGGCCCATAAAGCCAGTCTCAAAGGTGGGGAACTAAAATACTCAGAGAAACTTAGTATTTAATTCCTCTGTATCACAATTTTCCTGTCTCTTACTAAGCCAAAGAAAACATATTCCAAAATTCCTGTAAGACACCAACTACATCATTAGCTATTGTCCTTTACCTTTTGAGCTACTTCATCCACTCCAGACTATCCATATATAATCAATATGTAACTTTCTAAAATACAGAGGGTTCCACATCACTCTCTCATTGAAAAAACCCTTCATGGAAGACCATTACTTCCACATAATGTACAGTTTTTGGCAAGGTGGAGTGGAAAGCTAGTGCTTTCAGAGCCCCGAAGCCAGTGGAGCTTTCCCTATCCAAATCTATTCAGTGTGAGTCCCAGAAAACACCCACCAGCAATACTATTTGCCATGCCCTTACACAGGCAGGTTTTGCTAGCTAGCATGTATTCTTTTTTCCTGTCTGCCCACTGATTTCCTGACATCTTCACATTCAGTCTAAATTCTTGGCCAAGTAAAGAGTTCTCCTTTTTGGAAATATTTTTGCACTAAAGTGTGAACTGTTCATCAGGCAATTAGATGGTCTCATATTTTTCATATTTTATATTTTTCTATAACTCCCAGCATGCTGCTTAGTTATATGGGTGGCTTTCAATGAAGATTTGTTTGACTATTACTGAAAAAGTGTGTTTTAACACTAGCTAGCTGAGGACAATAATATTGCTCTCGTCTCTAGAACCTGTCTTATGAAGGCATTACACTGAAGCTTAAAGTACATAAAAGAGGTCTCCTCAAACTTTATGAGGCTATATATTTTCTTCTAGACATCATACTACGTTAAGTTAATGTTCTTTCTTTGCAGACATGCAGTAGCGAAGTCTAGCTCATCGTTGCCTTTTGGTGTTTTAAATGTTGCTCTGGAACTAGAAGTGGCCAGATTTAAACACAGTTGCAGCTGAAATGACTTTCAAAGCAAACATCTCTGAAAATATTTTAAGTTACCTGTGCTATAAAAAATATACACGTAGGGAGCCAATGCAAATATACCACTTAATTTATGGAACAGAAACTACAGAGAAAGGGAGAGTACAAACAAAACTAATATATGATAATTTGAGTGAAGCCTCTTACATTCCCACACCAAAGAATCCCTTTTACAAACTTAGGCTCTTTTGAGGAAGAAGGTAATGGGGAAGAAAATGGATTAATGTGTTAAATTTGCTGCACATAATGAAAGAAGTTTAATGGCATGAAGCTATGAAAAACAAAACAAAGTTCAGCCAGTCCACAACTGAGAAAGCATGACTTTTCAAGAAAATAAACTGTTAATATATACAGATAAGAAAGAAATAGTAAAGTAAAATGAACACAAACTATAAGGAGTCAAGGAAGTAAAAATGAAGAGAATGAAATCAGATCACTTTCACATGTGAAAAATGAATAACTCTGGGTTCATATGCTCTTTTCCAGAAAGGCCTTTTTGAAGACACACCCTGACAGCAAGTCAGGTGTGAGGTGAGGTGAGAGACTGAATGTGTCCTATGTAAGCCACATCACAGTATCATAATCTCTCCTTCCATACAAGTCTTAGTGACTCACAAACCTAGAAAGCTAGTCTGAATATTGTATCATCTTTTCTAGTAAAAATTGTATGGGTAAAGAGGTGGTGGGAAACAAATTTTCATTCATGTTATATGTACAATCTCTTCCCTAATTAGTAGGTTCAGGCGACTGTATATCCCATTTTGCTCCAGAGGATCCCAGTTTACTATTAATAATAGTACTACCTTTTATAGCCAAAAACATCCCATCTTGGCTAACATATTTATGATCATGTAAATGTACTGAAAATTACTTAAAAGTAATACAGAATATAGATTATTAAATACTAAAAATATCATTCTTTTAAAGCTGCAGTGAGGAAAAATTGAAAAACTGTCCCATATCCAGTTTTAAATCCCAGCCTCAGAAAGCTGTCATACAAATGTATGCTGTGGCTCAACATAAACCTTCACCAACACATCAAAAGCAGCTCCAAGCACATGTTTCATGGATGGAGGGGTAAGTAAGGTCACCTGTGTATATCAGGACAGCATGTTTTTGTAAAGTGCTACACGATTCATGCTATACAGCAACAGGTAGCATTAGTGAACTGCATGCAGATGTACCATTTTCTAGCTGGTCTTTGTTAGAACTCCTCCCTCTGAATTGGAAGTAGATTTTACCTGGACTTTCAGTGTAACATGGCACCTAGCTAACCACATCTAATGTGACCAAAAGGGGAAAATAGTGTAAAGAAAGCCAAAAATATAATATCATGAATCACATGAACATTTCACTCATTATAATAAATATGAATGGTTTAAATTTTACTATCCAAATACAGCAAGCAACCTTCAGCATTATTAGAACTACATACATAATTAAATGGTAGAGAAAGATTGAGATTAGACAGACTATAAAGTAATGTAACAGACAAGAGATAAAAAAGTAACCATAAATAGCAACATTACTATCAGATATAATAGAACTCAGAGTGAAAAGCATTACATGGAATCACAAGAGTCTCATTTTGACAAGTTATAGTCAAACAACTAAATGATCAATATTTCACTTATTGTAATGTTGTAACATTGCTCCCAAATTGATAAAGCAACAATAAATAAAAACAAGGAGAAATTAATCATTCTATAGGAATGACTTAGCACAATTTTCTTATTAGTAAGTCATTCAAATATATAAAAACAATTGAATAGAAGATTTACTCATCACAAATTTCATGTAATCATTATACACACATAAAACAATGTGTCTCAGAGAAAAGCTCCCATGAACCAGGAAACCCATTGTTTTCAAAGAAAAAACATGATACAATTTTTAAAATTATGTGTTAGGACACTAAAATTTTCTTGTTGAAATGTTCAACTATAAAGAGAAAAAGGTCACATAAGATACTCTTTCTAAAGCAATAAAACAAAGTTAGAACTAATAACACCACTAGAATAAAAACCCCTTTATCAATTTTGAAGCAATGTTATCATAGCATCCCAATAAGTGAAATATTGATCATAATTTCCTGACTGTAAGTTTCCAAAATGAGACATCTTCCTTCATTCCATTTTATGCTTTATAAAATAACTTAATCATCCATATTGTTTAATGTTGAAATGATTACTGGTTTAAAAGGCAACTAGAAATAGCATTATAAATTACTTAGGAATTAATAACCAAAAGAGTCATACATACCAAAAGCTGTGAGATGACATCAGCTATAATTTTATAAAGTGCTAAAGACTCATTACTTACATTTATGATGCAATGTAGAAAATATTTAGTCTTAGACATACATGTTAGAAAAGGAAAACTTTTGGAAATAAACATTCAATTCAAAGTTTTAGGAAAACAGTCTCTCAAATATACCAAAAGTAGGAGAAATTACCAGAGAAATAAAAAAGGAATAGAAAACCAAAAAGAATGAAATAGAAAAATCAAAAGTTGTTAATTATAAAAATAAAGCTGTTACTTAAAGTAATATGTAAAATTTTTTTCAAGAAACATGAAGGTAAGAAGAAAATATAACAAGTATCATAATTACAAGATAAATGTAAATAAACACACATATTAGCAAGTAATTATTAGAATTTTTGCCAGTGATTCTGAAAATTTAAACAAAATGAATGATTTCAAAGGAAAGATAGATAATCAAAATTAATTCAAAATTTAAAAAGACAAATGAAACAACCGTGAGGAGAAAATGAAAGAGTGGTTAAAAGCTCTTAGAAAGAAGCATGCTTTATGAAATCATTAAGAAACAGGCAATCTGAGGCTGGGGATTTAGTGCAGTGGTTAGAGTGCTTGTCTAGCAAGCACAAGGCGCTGAGTTCAATCCCTGGCGCCAAAAAACGACAACAACAACAAAAATCTCTTAATGAAATTCCTTAATTCATTTAAAAAATGTTTGTATATAAATATATATAATATAAATTCAATTTTGTTTGTAAGTTTTTATTGAAAGTATTTATAATTTGGAAAATAATTCTATATAACCTAGGATTAAAAAACTCATAACTTAATAAAATTTCCTTCATAAAACTTAAAAAAATTAAACCTTTTTAATGATAACATGTTAGAAGCATTTTTATTAGATAAGCATGCCAATGTTAGTTTAAAACAAATTGAACTCAGTCTTAACCAATGTCATAAAGAAGAATCTATTCAACTACTAAATTGAAGTTATAGACCACATGATAATTGACAAAAAATTTTAAATGCTAACTGAAAATTATATCTAAATGAAATCCAAAGTAGCTATATATGAGAATATTCATATGCAATATTTAACAATATCTCTACATAGAAAGCTAAAAACTTAATGAAAAAACTGTCCTATTCAAAATAGCAAGAAAAACCAGCACATACATAGAAACAAATATAAGGCTGTGCTGTTTATACAGCATAAAATTCTATAAACCTGTGTTGTTAGTGAACAAAACTCAATATTATAAAAGTACTGTATATGTTTTCTTAAATTATGAAATCAACCAAAACAATGAAAGAATACTTGTCAAAACTGAAACAATTTCTAGGTTCATGCAATGGGCAAAATATCCACAGAGTTTATATAGAACACAGATTAGAAGAACAAAACAAAAACTTCTAAACTAAATGCCAATAGAGATGAAATTCTGTATATGACAAATGTAGCATGTCAAAACATTGGCAGGAAGATGGATCATTCATTCATTCATTCTTGTTGAGTGAGGGACAGTGAAGCAAAGTAAGCATATAAAGCAAAACTGCCCATTATGAGGACTTTAGAAGACTTGGAATGTTTGAAATTTGATCAGATTACCGTCTTCATGTCTAACCAGGCAACCACAGAAAAAGTCAAACTGGCATTCCACAAGCAGGGTTCTAAGTAAGAATTTCTCTTAGTCTTTTCATACTGAAATACCCCTTGAAACTTCCACTGTTATAGCTAGGAGTATTCATTTCTCAGTGTCATCTGCTTAAGTACAACTTTTCTTCTGCATCCCTCCACAGTGCACCCTGGAATTAGAAACTAACTGAAGAAAGATGTTGCTAATTAAATGAACTTTCTGCAAGAGTCTAGGAAAGAATATAAAGGACCCATTTACTCAAAGAAAATGCAAACACAGGTTAGAGATAATTACTTAATGTAATAATGCTGTTAACAGTTAAAATACACAGGGGCTGGGGATTTAGCTCAGTGATTAGAGCGCTTGCCTTGCAAGCACAAGGCCCTGAGTTCGATCCCCGGCACCGCAAAAAAAAAAAAAAAAAATACACACACACACACCCATTCACATATCATCACCCTTTATCAAAAACACTGAAAGCCCTTTTACCTAACAAGATAAAAACATATGTAATGTCTGATTACTCTTGCTTCTTAAATATACACTTTTCTTTTGGCAACAACCCATAAATCTTTCCCTATGTTCTAAAAATACAAAAATTTAAAAAACAAGTGAAAAAGTAAGCATAATAAAGTCATCACAGCTGGGTCAAGTTTATTGTACTGGTTGTCTTTATAACATGATTTTTTTATTCATACAAAGACATAACTATAATGTTGCCTAGTAATATTTAAACTATTGACCAACCTCACGAGGGTTTAATAGTAGTTGGTTGAAGTTAAAAAACTACATGGACAGGTTACCCTAAATATTATGCCTAAGAATCAGCATTTAAAAAAACATTTTAGCATAAGTATAAATATTTAAATCTACCAAGATCTTACACTTAAAGAAGGAGTCTGTTCAAATACTAACTTTCAGTGTAATAATAAGAAGTTTCTTTAAGATTATTTCACTGGTATAGAAACACTTTATTTAATATTTTCTGTAAGCTTCATGAGGTCAAAAAAGATATTTGTTTTATTAATTGACATTGTATGTGGGTAGTAATAACCTGAACAAATATATATACTAGATACTTTATGAACAAAGGACTAAAACAAAAAGGTACATGTTTATATTATTACATATTATATAACTATATAGCCAAAATGCTGGCTATATAATATATATGTTTATGTATGCACACAAAACAAGTCTATTAACTAAAGCACTTGCATATATTTGCTATGAGATCCTCAATCAGAACTTACCCTTATACTTTACATATGACCCTGAAAAGCTTAATTTCAACCCATCAGAGATGGTGTTACATCACTGATATAAGTGTGACTGAGGTGGGTTTAGCACTCTATCATTTCCTTAAATCCTAACACCTTCCCCTCAAAAAGCACACATAAAGTAAAAGGCACTGTGCTTTTTTACACACCCAGCTCCCAGACGAACTTGCTAGATCCCCTCCACGTAGATTGTCACCATGTAAACTTCTGATTAGAGCATGTCAGCGTCAGAGTCAAGCAATTTCCTCATTCCAGTCAGAACTAGGCTGCCCTGGTGAAGTAGCCATGAAAACCTGAAGTTCCATCCTTTGCTACAAAGACACCAGTCCATCCCAGCCCATAACTAAGGAGGGTGACCACTCCGGCTTCCTGGAGGAACTTAGACCAACTTGACTGAAAAATGTGTTCCCCAGGGATTTGTTAATCATAGCATCACAGAATTTTAGAGTTAGCAGAAACCCCAGGAAGAATCAGGAATCATTCATTTGATCGTACAAAATGTAGTTAACAAACATTTGTCAAACACCTTGTATAAAATGGACAATAACTTCTAGTTTAGGTTTCTCATTAGCTAAGGTATCGCTGGACTAGCAAGTTTGATAACCTGAAGTCATACTTTTAAAAACTTATTTAGGGTCAATGTGTCCTATGAAAGAAAGTGGACAAAATGCACTCACTTTCTAAGATTTGTTGCTCCCGTGTTATGAACTGAATGCTTATGTTCCTTCAGAATTCATACGGAAGCCCTAATGTGATGGCATTTGGAGATGAGGAGTTTGAAAGGCAATCTGTTCACGAGGGTAAAGTCCTCTTCGTGGAATTTATAAGAAGAACGCTGGTGGCCATCTGCAAACCATGAAGACAGTGCTCAGTAGTTACCCTGTCATCTTGCACTTTGATCTTGGACTTCTCAGCCTCCTACTCTATGGCGTTTGTCTAAGACCCCACATACTCAACTATGACAGAATGCCTCCGTTGTAGTATCTGTGCTTCCAAAGTGACCATAACTTAAAGAAGTAAGTTTTGGTTACCTTGGCATGCCTTATATATGGAAGAGCTGATATATAAACAAAACAATGTGAGTAAAGAAGGTTCTTGCAGGAAATTTAGGCCCATCTGAGTTGCTAGATAGGAAAACCCTTAGTGGAACTAGAGTACTCCACTGAGTGGGATAAGATGTAATGGGAATAGTCTGGAGGTAAGTAGACTAAGAAATAAAATTCCTGATTCCTGTAAGCCTTTGTTACAGAAGGTAAGAAGGGGTGGAATAGGAGGGCATGCTGATGGTAACACAATTGCAAAAGCTAGTTGTGGGAGGATTGATCATCTCTTAGGGTAATTACCTCAGCAGACAGAAGGAAGCAAGTAACAAGTATTGATAGATGTAGAAGCTCTTGGTTCTGCTCACTCTTTCTTTACTTCTATACAGAATTCATGTTCGAATGAGGTAATCTATGTTATTTGCCTATCTCTTACTATCAGTTTTTAAAGTGAATCGCATACTATGGAGAGGGCTAAGTGCTTCGTATAAATTATACCCAGCCCTCTCCATGATCTTGAAGGCAGATCTTAATACTACCACTTCATAGAGGAAAGATGAGACCAATGTCAAAGTACTTCACGGAGGCTACTGCTGTGGACAAGATCTGTCCACTGGGACTTGAGAGAAGTACAGATGTCTCCGGAATTTTCAACTAAATGATGAGCGGATGGATAGTGTATCCAGGGCTCCTGAGCCCACATGCTGATGGCTGTACTTGGAGCATTCTGGCCCCTACTGGGATGTGGATGAGGAACTCCAGCAATATAGAGGGATGTGGAGAGCAAAGTAAAAGACATGCCCACGGTTGAGGAATAATGCTGTTAGCTTGCGATGAATCTGAGTTTATACAGAAGTGGCCACTCTAACTATTTCTTAAGTCAGAGAGAATCCAAGGGGATGCAGCCCAAGACAAGAGATTCATATGCTATAGTCACACAGGTCCTTACTTACTGAAGCTGTGAATCAGGTCAGATAATGGTGTTGTGTCTATGCATCTCACTTCTCTCTGTGCAGTCAACTTCCAGTTTTCAAATGCATGCACTCAGCAAAAGAGACAGAAGAAAAAGGAACACTTCTCCACTGTTGGTGGGAATGTAGACTGGTGCATCTGCTATGGAAATCAGTGTGGAGATTCCTCAGGGAACTAGGACTAGAGATTCCATTTGACCCAGCTATTCCCCTTCTTGGTATCTTCCCAAAAGAATTAAAAGCATCACACTGCAGCAATATATGCACACCCATGTTTATAGCAGCACAGTTTGTAATAGCTAAATTTTGGAAACAGCTCAAATGCCCATCGACAGTGGAATAGATAAAGAAACTGTGGATTTTCTGTACAATGGAATACTACTCTGCCATAAAGAATGATAGGCTTAAAATATTTGTAGGTAAATGGATGCATCTTGAGACCATACTCTTAAGTGAAATAAATCAGATGCACATGTTTAAGTACCACATTGTTTCTCTAGTGTGAGAAACTGAAGGTGTAAATAAAGACTAAAATGTATTATATTGGGAAAGAGAAGAAAATGTTCAAATGGGAAAGGGAACAAGGGATGGGCAGGGGGAAAGGAACAGAGGGACAAGAAAAATAAGAAATGGAAGGAAAAAATGGAAACAAAGCTTTTGTAAATAAGGAGGGGAAGGGGAATGGGGAAAAAAGAAGCAACAAGATATATCATGTACAGGTACAAATCCCCTATGATGAATGTTATCACTATGTACATCTAAAATGCACCATTAAAATAAAATAATTTTTTTAAAAAAGAGACAGAGAAAAGAAATCAAATGATTCTGACACCATTTCACTGGCTGCCTAACCCAAAATCAGTGTGATTCCAGAGCTGCAATCCTGCTGAGTGCTTCTCATTGTATAGGTATCTCACGGCAAATAACTTCATTACACTGTTCAAAACTGCTTTCAAGCATCTAGTTCTCAGCTGAAGGAATGGAAAAATACAGCAGTGTGGTTCTTGTTAGTATGTTTAACTGTATTTATTTACCGGCCAATGGGACCTGCAGTTACCTTTCACTGGGATCCTACCACAAGGTGCTGGCCTTTCCATGATCCAAATAATAACATGACATCAGCGTCATTTTTTCTAAAATATCTCTCCCATTTCACTTAATATTACATTGATGTTGCTGAGTTATGGAGTCATTTGACTCTGTAAAATGTTTGCTGCATATTCTGGAATGAATTGCAGTGTGAGTGCGCATCACAAAGTAGGGCAAGCTGCCGGAAGGACACAGAAGACTCAAGGCGCCCAACTCGTGGAGCATGATGAGGGCAGTAAATGTTAAGAGTTAACCTACAAAAAGATTAGCGTGGAGAAAAGGATCTGTTCTGGCATTCAATAGTTCAGAATAATTTTCCCCATCAGCATATGATAACGTCAGTGTAAGTCTAAAAATAGTATGATTAAAAACCACAACACAAAATGCGGCACACGCTAAAATAGACCTACAGGGCTGGGGATTTAGCTCAGTGATTAGAGTGCTTGCATTGCAAGCACAAGGGCCTGAGTTCGATCCCCAGCACCACAAAAAAAATAAATAAATAAATAAATAAAATAAAATAGACCTACAATAATTCTCCTCTTTCGTTTTGTCTTAACACAGATGAAGTAAAGAAGCAGAGCTCAAGATGAGGTCTGTGTGCATTTGTATTAATTGAGGAAGTGGTACCCAAGAAACTAGAATGGGGTTGAGAGGAGCGGGAAGCTACTCCCAGGGTATGCAGTTGAGCTGGTGACTAATGTGAACAACTGGGGTTTAGTCTTATTGGGGAATCTCTCAGGAAATCTGAAACGCATGTCAGAGCTGTCAGAAAAAAGGAGGCTTTACCACTTGCTCTCACCCCAAATTGCCCAAAGATTGAGTCAGATACACAAATGCTGGTATCTGGTCTAGCTGTTTCCCAAAAGAAGTAGCCAAGAAGCTCCAGAGAAGAAAACATTGCTTGAGGTAGGTCTGGGGCGACGAGTTATTAGGCTGTATCTCTGATGAGACAGCAGCGGGTGAAGCCAAAAAGTGGACTGAGAGGATGTGAGATGAGAGGATGTGAGATGGGGCATAAGAGACATCTAAAACTCCTATTAAAATGTACTCTTCCAGCAAAATGTCCACAGAAATCAAACTGTGGTGACAAATTTATACAAGCTTAACTAATGTGAATATAATATGAAGACTGAGTCATGGCCTTGTATAATGCTCCTAAATCCAACTCCAAAAAAATATATTTTTAAATAGAAAATCCATCCTGCATTATAAATTAAGGAGTCATGCTAAAGGGTATTTGTTTCGGTAAGGTGAAGAATACTTAATAATACAATGAATAAAGAAATAACAAGTGCTTAAATCAGTGGTTCGCAAAACTAGCTACACATCGGAATCAGGAAGAATGTTAAAAAATATAGATGTCCAAGTCCCACAGTCATTCTCAGTTGATTAGTGTGGGGGGGTGCCCATAACATCAGGATTTATCAACCTTGTCCACTTAATTCTTATGTGCAACCAAGAATAAGGAACGCCAATTTAAAGTACAAGTGAAAAAACAAGAGTGTTTAGTATTAGCAGGGCCTAAAACGAAACTTTTTCTTCTCATCCAAATATTTAGATCATAGACTTTAGCGAAAATATCTGGGCTGTGTTATTGTTTTAGATTTCCAAAGGGAACTCCAACGTGATACTCACATCAGTCTTCGCAGACTGCTCACAGGGAGTCCGCTCGTTGCTCATTGTATACTCACAACAGACTACCAGGTAACAGAGGGTCAATTTAACTTTTTAAATGTGCTCATTGGAGATAAAGCTCTGCGACTACTGAATAAATAAGCTGACTAATAATAAATGAAGCAATCTGCTACCAGATGTGTGCCCCCAAAGTACACATTTCTAAGGAAGCTTGAGGTCATTAAAATGGGGAAACAGTAAGAGAATGTTGACGAAAGAACGTATGTCTACTGAGCATTCGGCTGGCATAACTTGTTAGCTTCAAGCTTCCTTTCTTCAGTAGAAATGCAGCCCTCAGGTCAGGACTTCCTAGTTTTAATTTCAGCTGTACTGTGGCCATCAGTACGGTGCCCTGGTCACCCCTTCAGAGGAGCTTACAAAGCACAGTCAGGCAGGCCAGCCCCCTCGTGCTGTCACCAGAGTTGCCCTGAAAGGAAGAACGCACGCACAAGAGATGACATCCAAGTTTCGCCGACAGTTGCAAATAACGTTTTATAATGAGAAAGACAGTACTTGCTTTTGATATTTTTTTTTTCAGGCAAAGGAAAGAAATCAAATCCTACTTATACAGATCAATTGAAAAATGCAGTAACCAAGATAACGGAATAATCCATTTAGTGCCACTGCATATTAAGTCTACATAGAGTCTTATTTTCCACAAATTTAAAGCACACTAAAATACTCAACTGCTAAAACTACTCAGAGATGCTCAAGATTTTGCTGAGCAATTAAATTCATCACAGCAGACATCTGCCACCATATACAATACTGTCAGTTTTCTTCCAAGCTGGTCTCCATCTATGTAACTGAGTTAGTCTTTTCAACTGAATTATCTGGGCTTAGAAGTTTAATTTTTTTTTTTTTAAGAAAGGCCTCTAATCAACCTACTTTGAAAAATTCCACTTAGCAGCGAGGCACTTAATTATCCTCCTAACCTTTTGTTCAGTTGCTTTGCAAATAATGACATGAAACATTCTGTCTTTTTACTTTCAAGCTTTTCTTCTTCCTGATTAGATTCTACTTAAATAGCATCATGTTCCTTCAAGTTCTTCCAAGATGAGAGATTTTCTTTAATCACCTGAAACCTGCTGGTCTGCCTCTTTAGCATTCTAAGATACCTCACTCAACAAGCTTAAATCAACAATGCAACTACTTACTCCTACCAGGTTGAGTACATTAATTATCATCGCTTTATCAAGCTTTTATATTAATTCAAGTATACAAAGATATGCAAAGTAGATTTTGAAATAAAGATGATTGCAATGCATTAAGACAGTGTTTCCCCCCCATATACCTTTACAGAAAGAAAAGGTTAATACAATCAAATTACATCTTTAATAAAAAAAAAAAATTACATCTTTGCAAGAAAAACCAACATATTAAAAATAAAATGCAATACCTAACAAAAATGTATTAATCAAATACTGAAATAACTTTTTCCTGAAAAGCATAAAAACAATTATTATACACTTTATGTGTGTGTGTGTGTGTGTGTGTGTGTGTGTGTGTGTGTGTGTGTGAGGGATCGAACTCAGGGCCTTTCACTTCCTAGGCGAGTGCTCTAACCACTGGGCTAAATCCCCAGCCCCTAAATACATGTTTTCAATCCGATTATAAAATGTTATTTGCACTTGTCAAAGAGCGACTGCGTACCAAGAAGTGGATACAGTTACTTTCCAGATAAAAGGGATCGTCATGCTTTACAGTGTAGGCAGATGCTTGAATTAAAATATGATGCCATAGTAAGAAGTACAGACTAGGCCTTTCATCCAGCAACACCTTCAAATAATGCAACCTATAAAGCAAGTGCTTCCTAAAAACTTGGGCAGAACCTTCAAAACCAAGACTCAGAGAAGAAAAAAGGAATTCTTCGAACAGTTGAAAAGTCAGGCAAGCCAGAGTCATACACTTCTCTATATAAAATTGCAAAGCTATAGAAAAATAAATTATCTAATAGCCAGTATCTAAATTTCAGTGAATTTGCCTTTAGGTGATACAAACTTTTTGTTTTATTCAGGAGCAAATACTTGTACCCTTGAAAAATAAACTGCCTGCAATGAAGCCGATTTGAAATTTGGTTGTAATATTTCTAGAGTTTTCGTTGAATATAGACCTAGCCTTATAAAACCAAAAGCATTGTTGTCAAAATTTAGCCTATTACAATTTAAAAGAAGGGACAAGTCTCCCTGAGCTATGCTTTCTTCTAAAAAATAAACATTAGACTCAAACTCCGCAAATTTCTTTAAGGAAGAAATGATGTTTTAGCAAAAAATCATTTTAAGAGGCAGTTACCCAAACGAAAATCACTAGATTATCAATCCCTACTTTAAACAGAACACTAAAAAGCCCCACTTCCAACTTGTAAAACGAGCACACAAACTGCCTCATCACTGATTTTTCATACTTACTTTGTAAAGAAATTTAAAATTGTAGTAGAAATATTTTATCAATAAGTAGAAAAACTGCTACTCCAAATTCTATGAAACATAAAAGTAGAACTTTTTAACAATCTAAGTATCAGACTGTTAAATTATGTGATATATAAAGACTAATTATGGAGAAAAGCTCAAAAATTAGATGAAGATATTTAAAATAACATCTGCTATTCCATAATATTTTATTTAAATATGCAGTATTTTTCGCCTCGGCCTGAGAAGAAAAACAGCAACTTTTACAAGTGTTTTACATATGTAATTACAAATATGTAAACAACTCTCTCTTGTAAAATCCCTTAAAAGTCCATGGCATTTTGGGAACATATCAAATTTTAAGAAAGTGGCAAGTTAAATCATAGAATAAAAAGACCAGCAGGTTGTACTTCAGAAATCCCGCATTCTGGAGCAAATACTTGTACTCTTGAAAAATAAATGCTTGTAATGAAGCCGATTTGAAATTTGGTTTCACAACATGCTTGCTTGGAGAAAACAATTCAGCCATTTAGACTGAGTGCTCTCATTTTACTTGAGGGAATTGACTTTCCATTTCTTCTACTTTGCTTTCCAGTTTTATGATTCTAATTTAAGGTATGATTTTTCCAATTCTAACACCAAGGTACTCCCCATATAGCTAAATTCTAATTCAAGTTACTTCTCAAAAAGCTCAATTCTAAAATCATAATTCTAGGCTGGGGATTTAGCTCAGTGGTTAGAGTATGTACCTACGTACAAACCCCTGAGTTCAATTGCTGGCACCAAAAATAAATAAATAAATAAAATCGTAATTCTAAATTTTTTTTTTCAAAATATAAATTATTTCTTAGGTAAAACAAGGAATATATGGAATTTTTAGTGTGTTTTAACAATGTTGACAATAGTGATTTTGTGAACACATAGGTAATTAAATAGGTTATGATGTAAGAATTTAAGGATAAACATCGAAGTATAATATAAAGACAATCAGAACATAAAACATAACATGATACTCTACATAGAAGACCCCAAGAATTCCACCAAAAAACTTCTAGATTTAATAACTAAATTCAGTCGCGTAGCTGGATACAAAATCAACACCCAAAAGTCAATAGCATTCCTATATACCAATAACAAACTCACTGAGAAAGAAATAACAGAAGTTATTCCTTTCACAATTGCATCGAAAAAAATGAAATATTTAGGAATCTATCTAACAAAACAAGTAAAAGATCTTTTCATTGAAAACTACAGTACTCTAAAACAAGAAATTGAAAGAGATTTCAAAGCAACAAGATATATCATGTACAGGTACAAATTCCCTATGATAAATGTTATCAATATGTACATCTAAAATGTACCATTAAAAGAAAATTAAAAGAAAAAAAAAGAAAGAGATTTCAGACAATGGAAAGATATCCCATGTTCATGGGTAGGAAGAACCAACATAGTGAAAATGGCCATATTTCCTAAATTACTAATTTTTACTAAATTCCTAATTACAGATTTAATGCAATTCCAATCAAAATTCCAGTAACATACTTCACAGAATTAGAAAAGGCAATCATGAAATTCATCTGGAACCAGAGGAGACCAAGAATAGCAAAAACAATTCTGGGCAACAGGAATAAGGCAGGGGGCATCACAGTCCCCAATTTGAAATTGTATTACAAAGCTTCTATGATAAAAAACAGCATGGTATTGGCATGAAGACAGACCTGAGAACCAATGGAACAGGCTAGAAGATGCAGAAATAACTCCAAACACACTCAAATATCTCATCTTCGACAAAGGAGCCCAACACCCTCACTGGAAGAAAGATAGCCTCCTTAATAAAAGGTGCTGGAAAAATCGGCTTACCACATGCCGAAAACTAAAACTAGATACATGTCTCTCACCATGTACTAAACTAAGATCATAGTGGATCAAAAATCTAAATATAAAAACAGAAACAATAAATCTCCTGGAGAATAAAATAGGAAGAATTCTCAAAGACATAGGGGTTGGAAAAAAATTCTAAAGTTTAAATGTAAAGTTATCATTCTAATCACTTTTAGGTTCAAAAAGTTTAATTACTTTTAGGTTTCAAAGTACACATGTGCTTTACAATTTCAGGAATGTATTTCTCAACATAAAATTATTTACTGCTGCATACATCTTCAGATATTAAATAGGGCTTTTCTGAGGGTTGAATGTGTTATTCTAAAACTGCATATTTTATTTCATTAATAGGGATACTTAAATATAGAGTTTTGGAATCTGAGTATCTCTCTCTAAATACAGTCCTCATATTTGCAATGATTTGGCTAGTTGGTGCCCTCAGGTCAAGAGCCTTATCTTGAACAGTACAGGATCTCATTGCTGATGAAGAAGTGTCACTCCTTTAATACAGAGTAGAAGAGCCTATCATTTGAAAATCACACCCATAAAGAGCTTCAAATTTAAGATTTTATCTCTAAATGAGGCTATTAACATAGACAACTGGAAAATACTGACGAAATCAAAGAAATATGGTGATTACCATACAATTCCACCTACCACTGGGTATATTTCTGAAGGTGAATAAACTTCAATTAAAGATATATTCGAGTAAGTCCTACGATTACCCCAAGAATACTCTATATTTGTTTTGTTGTCTAATACAAGTCCTTATAAATCCAGTGATTCCTCTATTTTTGTAATACAACAAAAGTTTTGAAAATTGAAGTGGCCTCCAACTTTCTTGACCTGTGACTATTATTTAACAGTGTTTGCAAACAGAAAGCTCAATGTCACTGGACAGTGTTGCATTCATGTTGGATCTAGGCCTTTTAATTAGATCCAATTAAGGCAAAGCCTTGTCACATGTTCTGCACTAGGAACTTCCATATTTTGCATTGTCTGAATTAATCAGCTGGCTCCCAAAATCAACTGTGCCATTAGCAGCTCTGAGACATATTGAAAGCGGCAGCTACATTTTCAAACCAGCACAGAGATTTAAAAAACAAAAAAAAATTGAAATAGACTCTGGCAAGGGAACCAGGCTCACATAAAGGGCCTCTCATAAGGGCTTCCTTGAATCTGAGAAAAAAAACCTGTCAGGTGGAAGCAGAGCTTTGGGGTCCACGCCATCTCATTCACTTTGTCTTTAGTCACTCGCGAAGGAAGAGCAGCAGCTCTGTTGCTATTAGCTATCGAATCACATTAAAACCTGGGCCCAAATATGCACATTTTGAAGCCTCTGCTGAAGCAGTTTAAGCCTGTCTGCATCATTCTGAGGAAGAAGTAAAGACATTCTTTCTTCTCTTTTCTAAACACCAACTGTGGGGATGGAAAATGTGAATCAGGGAATCAGCATAAGCATACCTCTTCTTGAAACATGCTACCCAATCAATCCTACAGTGGTGGAAAAAAATCATTATTTCATAGAATGCATATACCTGTAATTAAGACTCTGTGATATAAAAATGAAGACAATTACTTATTTAGGTGTCTATAGTATATACAAGCATTTAAAAACAAAAGAAATTCTTTTCCAACCAATTCTTGCTACATTTTAAGGATCAGTATAATTGCAACATTATAAGCATCATTCAACAGAAATGCAATTTTTTAGATAATCTTCTTGCACTGAATTTAGACAACAATGTGCCTCTACTATAAAGTTCATTGATCTGTGCGGAATAGTTTATTTTTAAAATTACACTTAATTATGTACAATTTGTATGTGTCCATTTAAAATAAATAACACCATTCACTTAAATAAATGAGATTATATTTGAAACATTCTTCTTCCAAATAAAGCTCTAAATAATAAGGAATTATAAATTTTGACTGAATTCATTATAAGCACTAACATATTATAAAATGTACATGTACCAAAATTAATATTTTCTTTTTTAAATAAAATTATTAAAACTCTATTAGCACCCATTGAAATTCAATTGTTCAAATATGATGCAATCTAAAATAAATAGAATTATAAGTTTCTGACACTTCTCAAGTGTTTGGTCCAAAGGCACAGGGCATTCCTGAGCCTTTTCCAGAAAATCCATGAAGACAAACTACTTTTATAATAATACTAAGACAATATTTAACTTTTTAACTTTTTCCCCAAAAGCATAAAGTGGAGTTTTCCAGAGGTTACATGTATTTGACCCTTTTTTGTTACTATAACAAAATATCTAAAGCTGGGTCACTTAATAAAGAGGCTTATTTAGCTTATAAGTTTGAAGGCTGAAAGGCTAAGATCAGACTCCTGATGAGGGTCTACTGACAGATTGCTTCATGGCAAGAGTATATCACAAGATAGGAAGCCAAAGAGAGATTGGGGTTCAGGCCCAAGCTTTACAGCAAATCACTGTCATGAGAACTAACTCAGCAGTCCCACGAGAACTATCTGAGTCCCTTATGAGGGAAGCACCCCCAATAACCTAAGGACTTCCCACTAGGCTTCACCTCCCACAGGGTTCCACCACCCTCCTGAGCACCAAGAGTTTGCAGGTGAAGCTGCGAGAACCAAATTCCATCCTAACCACAGCACCATGTGAGGTGTGACACGGCAACAAGTCGAATGCAGAAACAGATATGAGAATCCAGCTGTCTTCTCTTAAGCCAGACACTGAAGTGTTTTGCAAAAATGTAATATGATGTTACTCTTCTTAGTAAAATTTTTCATTTGAAAAATAAATGAGTGTAAGCCAGTACTGGCTGGCTCAGGAAGAGCGAATATTCTCACAGACGTGGCACCGACTGCCGCTGTGAAACAATACTGTCTCAGACAGTAGAATCACCCTCAGTTATTTCTGTCCCTTAGAAGATACCTTGAAAGCATGAGGTCCCTGTTGGAAGATCAGCGCTTCATAAGTTTAAGTTGCTTTTTCATGCATCCAGAATGTCAGCCCTGATAACGGCAGTGCTGTATTTCAGGGAGATAAGCAACAGCCGAACCTGTGGAAATGGGCCGTTTGTGACTGAAATAAGCCATTCTTTCAGGCCTTGAAAATTGTCTTCTAGAACTTATCTCAGTCTTGATACCACCAGTGGACCAAGGCGAAGACAGGATTTGGATGGATTTTACCACTAGCCAGATGTGTTTTGGATAAATTGAGTAAATATCAAATTGTTGGTCTAGTTGCTTGGTGTCTTTTTCAACAGTCTAGTCTGCTGTGAGGTAGGAACACTTTAAAAGACGGCAGCAGACCACATCTGTAAGCTTGCATAATGGCCTGTAAGTTCGTGTAATTTTGGATAAATTTTAATAAAAATCCATAAAAGATAAAAATATAAAAGAATGGCAGCAGATATTCCCTAGGACTCAATATCCTACCATCCTGGAAAGGACAATGGAAAAAAATAAACTTCACTGTGACAAACATACTAATTTCTGAAAAAAAACAGTCCATTTCTCTGAAGCATAATCCAACCCTTTATCCTCAACATTCTCCATAGGGCTTGTCAGATATTTAGATATAGATATATAGATAGATTTTTTTTTTTTTTAGATTCTTGGGGGAATATAGCAGAAAACTGATGAAAATAAAATTTACATGAGTTTCCATTTACAGTCTTGTAACAGACTGGGAGCTTCAAGGGTCAGAAAGCATTCGTTAGCGATTGCTTAGACTCAATGAGTATTTGTTCGGCTAGTAAATGTAGAAATGAGTAAATGAATAAACTCCCTAGGTCTAAGAGGCAGGGCCATGATAGGTTAATGTCATGATATGCTAGGCCTGTTTATACTCTAATACCTTTTGCTTATTTATATTTATATTGCTATCTTTTTCCCTTGGACGTAGTGATAGTTCATTAAATTTAACTCTACACTATAGAGTGCATCATGCTCGGGTTTCTGGTGACTTTAACAAAATCCCGAGGACTGGGCCTAGTGGTGCACACCTGTAATCCCAGCAGTCTGGAGGCTGAGGCAGGAGGATCGCCGTAAACTGGAGGCCAGCCTGGGTCACATATACCCCTAAGACAGCCTGAACTACATAGCGAGAACCTGTCTCAAAAAAACAACCCCCCCAAAACAAAACAAAATTATCCTGAGATTAGTATGACCAGCAGCTAGAATGTACAGAGATTCTCTATTTTCATAATTCTTTCAGTATTCTTGTTTTAGCAATTTATTCATCTAAGAAATGTTCAGTAAGTATTGATTGCTACTTCTCAGACACACGTGCCAGAAACTTGACATATTACAAAGACTAAGAGTGACAAAAATCTCTGTGCCTCCATGATATTGGCAGTCTTGTAAACAAACAGTAGATCAAATATTATATAATTCTGGGGACTCGCACTAGACATAGGAAGGTATAGGTATTATTACACCCAGTTTCATATCAGCATAATAAAGCCTGAAGGGGTAAGTGACTGAGCCCAAGGACTCAAAGTTTATTCAGGAGAGAACCGGAATGGAAACCTGGTCTAACGACAACAAGTCCTGATGTTACTCCAGCTGGCGATAATGACTCCTTTCCACATACTAAACACCACGCTGAAAAAAAGCTATTTTATGATATCTAAGTGATGCTGTTTTTAATTATATTCTCTGCTCTTCCCTGAGGCTGACATTTTTCTAAAATAGATGATGTAAACAGAATTGAAATTTATTCCAATTTACATCAGATTCATGCTGTAAATATCTTAAACATTTTATTGCATTAACATATATATCAATGTATAATATCACATATATAAGCTTTATGTATATATATATATATACACTTATCGTAAGTGTACAGTCTCATAAATTTTTATTAACTGAGTACATCTTTCTAACTGGCATCATAAAACAGAACATCACCATCCTTAACACTTACCCTGCTGCCCAATTCTGATCACCACACAGTGCCCTTAAGGGTAACCACCACCCTGATTTCGAAGAGCAGCAACTGGTTTTTCCTATTTTCGTGCTTTGAATAAATGGACTCTTACAGGATATATTCTTTTACGTCTGACTTCTTCCCCTCAATATTATGTCTGTAAGATTCACCCACATTATGTAGTAGAGATTGCTCATTCTCATTCAATTTATTTATATTTTCCACTGTAGTTTGGCATTAGTGTAGTTTCTGCTTGGCAACAATTACAGATAATGTTGCTATGAAAATTCTTATGCAGTCTTCTGGTGAATATGCTGCATAGTTTTCTTGAGTGGCATTGCTGGGTCATAAGGTAAAAATATTTTGTGCTTTATCAGACACCATCAAACAGCTTCCCAAAGTGGTGATACTAACTTCTCTCTTACCAGCAATATTTGAGCATCCAATTACTCCAGACTTCAATATTTAAATTAGATTCCAAAATGTCTTCAAAAAGAGACACCAATCTATCAGTAAGATAAACTCAGACTATTTTATTTCTTCACACAGAAATGTAGAAATGATCGAAGTATATTTTAAAAATAGCAATAATATAATAAATAAACAAACACAACTTAGCTCCATGTTCCCTATTATTGCCCTTTTCTTAAAGACACTTCCAAGTACCAGCAAAAATTATAGAATATGGTGGCAAAGCCATATCAAAAGGTCTGGGATCCTATACTATCTATGACAGAATGTATTAAACAAACACTTATAAACTGAATATAAACAATCATTTCACTAGAGTGATAATAGTCTTTTTCCTCCTTTACATCCTCATACATTTATGAAACATTGATAAAATAATAAAGTGCCTTATTCAGAATGACAGAAACTACTTAGTGCAGGAAGACAAGATTTTAGCCAAGCAAAGTCTCTGGGAGATTGAATTATTGGTCTTTCCTAATTGTAGAAAGATCACATGATTACAGTTTGCAAGGACTGGTGAATCCCAATGAAGAGCTAAAGTCATTTCTGACAATTCCTTCCTCTTTTGATTTTAATAGAACATTAATCAAACAACTGTGAACAGGCCAGCCCTTACCTATTTTCTAAATTCTGATAAATGGAACATCCAAAAAATGTATGATAGCCTATATCATTTGAAATTTACATGTCTTCTGCTCCCAAATCTTCAACTAGAGTCCATAAGATGACAGAGAACAAATGATACTATAAAAGGCAAATACTTAATAATACTAAATAAAGTTTTAATTACTGGCGTAATAGGTTATTTTTAAAAAAATAACAATGATCTAAATATAAAGAAACTCGCTATCTTCCAGGTTAATTTCTAATCATGATTATCACAAAACAATGATAAAAATAACTTTACTCATATGGATTTTGTGACTTTGCCAGTGCACACTGGCTAGATAATACACTCACAGATGTTGTGCAATTGCTCATAAAAGGACATTGAACACATTCCACGTTCTGTGACTTTAATACTTTTAGGGACTTAATAATCAAGCCAATCATAAAGAAGGAAAATTAAGCCAAATATATCTGTTTGGTTATTATATTATTTTTCTTAAGGCATGAATTGTTCAGGGTGTACTTCTGAGACCAAGTGCCTCCAAATCTGAACACCTTCTAAGATAATTTAGGAAAAGTGCATAGCTCTGGTTAGAGCGCTTCTCAAATCTAACAATCCAAAGTCACTGGGCTAAGGGTGGGAAGTCTGCATTTTTAACAAGTGCTTAAAGTGAAGTTTGAGAAACAATTTTTCAAGTTGGAATTGGGGATATGTGGGAGGACTGGGACTAGAAATAAACCAGGCTACATCAGTCTTAGCTGCTATGGAAGGACGAGGGGCTCACTGCTAGGCAACGGTGATGCACACCTGTAATCCTAGCACTCTGGGAGGCTGAGACAAGAGGATCACAAGTTCAAGTCCACCCTGAGCAATTTAGATACTTAGTAAGAACCCGTCTCAAAATTTCTAAAAAATATTGAAAGGGGCCGAGGAAGGAGCTCACAGTGAAGGTGCTGGGTTCAATTCCCAGTACTGAAAAGGGAAAGAAGGAAGGAGGGGTGGAAGGAAGGAAGGAAGAAGGAAGGGAGGGAGGGAAGGAGGGAGGGAAAGAGAGAAATTCTCTTTCCTTCTTTTCACTATAAGAATCGTTTAAATTTTAAATTAAGTGTTTTAAAAATAAAACTCCATTGTCCTATATCAAACAGACTAAATGAGAATCTCTGACAAAATATTTAGTTGGCAGTCCTTTATCAATTATATCAATTACCTAAGTGATTCAGGGCCTTGTGCTTGTGAGGCAGGTACTCTAACCACTGAGTAGAAGGAAGGAAGTGATTCTAATGAGCAGGAAAGTTTGAGACACTGTGAGAACTGATGTACACATTCTACTGAAGTAATTATTCTTGGCCACTAAGAGAGTTTAAAATTTGACTCAAATTTTCATAGGCTTAAATCATATATCTCTTTTGTAATCTGTTGCCATGGTTTTAACAAACTCGCCATACTTTAATTCACCAATTATCTTCATTTCTAAAGCTTTTTTCTTCATTTTTTCTTTTTGATCATTTTTATTGAGGTAAATACAGACATAGAAAATTGCACAAACCATAAAGCAAATGTAGGCCGGCCCCCAGCACCAGTACCAAGCATCAGTGCACCACCAGGACTCCAGAAGCTCGTTTGTCGCCTCCGTGTCATTACTCCTCCTCTGGCACTCTGCTCACCACCACCCTGATTTGCAACACCATGCTCAGTTTCACATGTTTTTGTTTAAACTGAATAACACACAATATTCTCATTGGCATCCAGTTTCATTCACTTAAGCTTATGAAATTCATCCGTTATTTTTGCTATATTAATCTTTCATAATATTGTAATGTGTTCCAGTTAGATCTTTCATTGTTGATTGTTTCCACTTTGGGACCACAAATTAAAGAGTTGCTGGAAGTGTTCTCGTGCATGTCTTTGATGAGCATCCGTACTCATTTCTGTTGGTTACACAGACACTCCTCGCTTAACAACAGAGTTCTGTTTCTGCAACCAGGTCGTTAAATGAATTGGCTGCTAAGTGAGGTATTGTATATAGTACGTACATTACAATATTCAGAACAAAGAACTGGTCAAAGGAAACTCCAACTTGATGACTTTGATTTTATTTACATAACTATTACAAGCAGTACTGTAATGGACAGCAGAACATAAAACTACAGTATTGCACACTACGATCAGCAAAGATTACAGTACTGTAACAAGGTACACTGTTAAAAAAAAAAAAAACATGGAGGCTCTATTAAATAAAATGTATGGAACCATACCAAAAAAAAGAAAAAGAAGAAAAACCAGGTTTATGTCTGAGTAATGGGTGTCCTAAGTCCAAACAGCTTGCCTTGGCCATAAGTTTGAAAGTCGGTCAACAGGAATATCTACAGTGCCACTTTTGCCAGCAGAGATGAAGAACCCCAACTGCTCCAATGCTTAGCATTATCTGTCTTCTATTTTAAGCATTCCTTTATTTGCATCTTCTACGACTAGCTTATGAGCTACCCATAAGAATGTGTTTAGGATCCAAATCCTTTTGTAGTCTTACCCTTCATGGTCTCTAATATCCACAGGACTTCAAGCATCTCAAGCTTAAATTCCTAGTTCGGTCATGCAGAAGCTACATTCTCCTAGAATAAATTTGGCCAATTCCATTTAACTTTGACTATATAAGCAGAGGCAAAAAAATTCACTTTCACACTCACACCTAATTTCAGGCTCCCTAAAAACTATTAAAAAAAAAAAAAGTGAGGGCACCTAAATGTTGGTACACTGCTAAATCTTGCACAGTAGAAAACTTCAAGAAAGACCAAAGAATCATTAAATCAGGTTGGGGAAGAGACTGGTGAGGCATGGAGGGGTACAAAAATCTTTGTTTTTAATATTCTTTCTGCAGGCAAACTCCAGCGAACAAAAATTTATTTTTTTTCAGTCATGGCTCAGTATCTATACTATTAGCCAATGTATTTGTGAAAGGAATATAATGTGAAATTGAAGTTTTAATAGTTTTTTTTTAAGGGAAGAAATGTAATTAATTCATGGAAGGTGAGATAACAGTGTTATTGAAGACTGGTATCATTTTTCATTTTCCCTGTATGCTGTTTTTTTTTTTTTCACTAAAATATGCAGCATAAATTTAGCCAGAAATCTAACTCCTAAAAGGCCCTGTGTCAGGAACACCACCTCTAATGAGACGCAGCAAAGACAGTGAGGGAGACAAAGGCTGGGGAAGATTGCCAGCTCGAAGAGAATCATGCCTGACTGAGAATTTCCTTCTTTTGTCTTTTTGAAGCAAAACCGAATTTCAGATTTGAGAGCTGCTAGAATCTCTCTCCTTGGCACTTCAAAGATAGATTGGGCCAGAAAGAGAAAGAGCATTTTTTTGTATCTCCCCACGGTTTGGTGACCTTAAAGCTGACTGGGGCTGTAGCAGTTTACAGGGAGGGGTTAATTTGAGAATGAGGAGCCATACAGCTAATCCACTCCCTCAGGCAGAAATTGAAATAGCTGTTTAGGAAGAGATTTAAGGGTAGAAAAAGTCTCCAACATTAAAAAAAAAAAAAGTATGTTAATTCTCAGAAAAGCCTAGATTTATAGTACATGATTTTTTCTTGCCCTGACTCCAAAGTAACTAAACCAATGTTGTTTATAAAGATTAATTACATTAGGCAGGGAGAAAGTTCACTAAAGCTTATATAACACAAGCCTATATAATAGATTTGTTTCTAATTATAAAGATTTCATGTTTGAACAAACACCTTTCTTCTAAGCTGGTGAACATATTTAGAAGTAAATTAAACTATTTGAGTAAGTTAAGCAATTACACAAAATTACACAATAGCCTCCCTTGCTCTCTAAATCACAAAGTCTTCATGAATCCTTTGCAATGACCCACAAATGGAACAATAAGGATACTAAAAGACACTGTCAAAGGAGTTGAATGCTAAATGATGCAAGTTTTGTCTAAATCCATCCAAACAAAGGCGACAAATTGCCATGTCATGCATTGGGGAACCCTTCTTGTAAAGAAGTAATAATGAGATACTTTGCCCTTCTGCAGTGTCAGATCATATCAAATACAAACGAACAAACTCACTTGAATATATTGGTTTCTTAAACAACCATGTATTTCTTGAAAAGCTCATCATTCCACCACTACTTTTTTCCAGAAGAAAACTAGTATTAATCATATAAAGCTAACACAAAAATATGCCTATTATTCCACCAACTAGTTCAAAGTCCTTTAAAAAAGTCACCTTCTTTCTCCTAATGCATTTCTGATATCAACATTGTGCTTTACAATGTTCTTTCCTAACTTTTGAATATGGCATTCCTAAATAAACACTGCAGTACTCTGGAACTCGATATTCCTTATGTCTCTCTTCTTACGTATGTTATTCATAATGAAGAGGGAGTGTCTATAGAGAGCTTCTCAGGTGGATTAGGAATTTTGATTGTAAGTTTAACTTATTTATATTTGTTACACAGATATATTAACTGGATTGGATACTTCCTTTTGCATCCAACTGTCTGGCAAAATCTGAATGCAAATGTGGTTTATTGAACCTTTGTTGTTTCTGTAACCAACTATACCAACAGGCTTTCAAAAATTTTTAGTCAGGTGACAATATGCTTCACAGGCAGGGACAGCAATCAAAATAATTAACATCCAGGATAGCATAGGCAATGAGTAATCAGAATAAACAACCAGCCAATCAAAATGATCACCATACAGAGTAAGTACAGCCATGTTAGCATGTTCTGGTTCAGGAGCAAGCCCAATAAAACATGCTCTCCACTGATATCTGTTGATCTGCACCAGTATCTGTTGATATTCAGTAAGCTATAAAAGGACATGCATACACACACATACACAGCAATGACTTTCTTTTCTTCTTTCATCTTCATATGACATTATATCATTGACATTTTTACACCTTCTGCACTCCACTGCATACAGACCTAGCTTATTCTTTCCAATACCATCATAATATCTCAGGGCATAAATGTGTCATCCTCTACTGATGGATACTTAGGCTATTGTCAGCTATCCCAACAAACAAAATCGCAGTACACATCATTCATACGCATAATCTTTAGGAACTAGCACTTTCTCATTTTTAACTCTGACAGAGTGCAAAATTAGGACTAATTCAAAAGCTGTGTGTTTTTCTTTTTTAAGTGAGATGGCTTTCCAAAAAGAAATTGTAGCAATTCACAGGATTAGAGTTCCGATGCTTCTTCAGGCTCCTGCATGCTGATTGTCAAGGCTGAGTCCCCTGGAAAGTTGCCTTTCTGAGTTGTCCAACCTGGAGAGCAGGCAGTTGGACTCTGATGTTTCAGGCCATGAGGCATTACTAGCATACAATCCATTACTTCCACACAAGTCTCTATAGATAGAGACCACACTCTTGGGCAAGGCAGCTCTCTGAAGAAAGAAAATCAGCGGGGAATTGCTGCTGCCCAACCTGAAGCTAAGCGTCCCAAAGGGGTATCCGGCTCCCTCTAATAGCTATAAAATAAATCTCTCTGTTATTTTAATTTGTATTTCTGTAACTACTGATAGAGGAACATATTCTCACATGTTATTGGGTGTTTGAAATGTTTCTTCTCTGAGAGGCTTGTTTGTCCCCTTTGGTGCCCCTTCCCTCATCATTTGTTTGCTTCTCATCTTTTTGTAGAAAATCATTGTACAGAAAACACAGTAAACATGTGTTTAGCATGAGTTACAAATGTTTTCCCCATTATATTATTTGTCATTCTTTTTACCTATTTTTAACCAAATCAGAATCATGGTCCTGTTACGAAGCAGATGAAATGTGCAAAGGTTTTAACTGAAAGGAATTAAATAAAAGAGTTGTGTCCAGAGATGCATGCTGAGTTAAAGAATTCGAACAAGATTCTAACAATAAAAGAAAGCTACCTCGATCATTAGGGATTAGGGTAAGCGTAACAATATATTTCTCCTGTTGAATGTCTCCTATACAAAATATTTGGCTCCAGTGGCTTAAAGCAGTGAACACACTTCCCCTCACAGTTTCAGTGAAGACCAACTGGCGAGCCAGAACTTCAATGCCCACCCAGCAGGAATAAGAGAGCTCGGCCTTTGGTGAGAACAGGATACGCGAAGTCCCTGGCCTTCTGCCTCCACCTGGAAGCCATGATGCTGTTCTACAGCAGAGATGGAGGAATCTGGTTTAAAAAGAAGGTAAATAAGACCCGGAGTCTCATAACATAACAGAAAAATGTCCAGGTTTCAATACAACATCACTCATCATCCCAAGAGCAGAGACTATATCAAACTGAATGGAAAGTAACAATCAATAAATGCCAACACAAAAGAGTATAATTAACGGACAAAGACTTTAAAGCAGACTTGATTTTAAAAAAGGCTTCAATAAGTACTTAAAAGACACACTGGAAATAAACGCAAAACTAGAAAGTTAGTAGAAGATAATTAGTGGAAGATAAAAATAGAAAGTTAGTAGACAATAATTAGTAGAAGATAAAAGAAGAACCAAACAGAAAATTCAGAGCTGAAAATTAGAATAGCAAAAATTTTAAAACTCAGTGATTATGTCCATAGCACAATAAAATATAAAGAAGAAAGAATCTGTAAAGTGAGAGATAGAAAAAGAGAAATTAATCAATATAAATAACAGAAAGAAAATAAAGCCAAGAATAAATAAAGCCATAGAAACCTAGCATTCATGTCATCTGAATATTGAAAGTAAAGGAGAAAGAGGGCAGGACTAAAGAAGAAGGAAATAAGTGAAGGCAGAGACCTTCTCAAGTTCAGCAAGAATCAAGCCTACATGTTCAAGAAGTTGAACAAACCCTAAACGGCTTAACACAAAGAAATCTCTGCCAAAACACATCATAATTACACTTCTGAAAACTAATGAAAAAATATCTTGTAAACAGCAAAGAAAAGCAATGCCTTTCCTATAGCAGAAACACAATTCAAATTATAGCAGATGTATCATTTAACCATGGAGACCAGAAGGAAGTACAACAATATGTCTTAGTACAGAAAGAAAAGGACTGTCAACCCAGAATCCCATACCCAGTAAAAATATCTTTTAGGTTGAAGGAAAAATAAAGACTTTCTCAGATTAACAAAAACTAACATAATTTGTCACTAGCAGACCCACCCTACAAAGATGGCTAACAAAGTTCTCCAAACAAAAGAAATGATGAAACACGGAAATTTGGAACATCAAGACAGAAAAACAAAAAGGCAAGGAAAATTATGGGCATGAAATACAGGATTTCTCTCTCCTCAGGTAGTCTAAATTACATATTATGGTAGAAGCAAAAATTATAACCCTGTTTAATATGGTTTTAAGTATATAGAGGGAAAATACATAAGAAAATTATAAGCAGGTGAAGACGGAGGAATGTCAAAGGAAATAAGATTAATTTCTATACTTGGAATGACAATACTAGTGGCCTGATTTCAATATCCCCCACTTCACACACACACACACACACACACACACACACACACATACACACACACAAAGTAAACAAGACTATGTGGTATTGATTTGATGGAGACATAAACACATAATCCCACAACAAAACAGGAAGGATAAGAAACTCAAAAATAGACCCACAGTAAAATGCTAGAGTATTTGGCAAAGCACCAACAGTAGTAAAGGAAAGATAACCTTTTCAAACAATGGTGTTGGAGCACCTGGATATCCATAGGAGGAAGAAATAAACCTTAACCTATCTTTAAAATCCGGTTCAAAACTTAACTCAAAATATATTCTAGACTTAAAGGATTAATCCACTGATGTTCATACCTGAGTGTGCTCTTAGGAGGTGGGGCTCAGTTAGCAGAGGTAGATCCTGGGGGTATCTGGAGGGTCTCTGGAGGGTTTCTTGCTCAGCACTCTGCCCCTGTTCTCAGCTTCCAGCCTCCATGTGGTAGGTAGCTTTGTTCTAGGCCCTACCACTATTACGCTTCTGCCCTGGAGCCAGCCAAACATGGATTGAAACCTCTGAAACTGTGGACCAAAATACAACTCTCCTCCTTGATGTTGCAAGTGTCAGGTATTTTGTTCTAGCAACAAGAAAGCTGACTAACATAAGGAACAGGCAGAGAGTTCTTATACTTGACATCCCAAAACATTATCCATTAAAGGAAAACTGGACTTCATTAAAATTTAAAACGTCTCTATAAAAGATCCTGTTAAGGTGATTAAAAGACAAATAACAGACTACAAGAACATATTTGCAAACCGTGTACCCAACAACGCTAACAGCTAAACTCTAAAAACTAAACAGTCAAAAATCCCAAACAATCTAATTAGAAAGTGGGCAAAAGATGTGAAGAAGCATTTCATTGAAGAGGATGGATTGATAACAAAACAAATTAAAAGATCATCAGCCACTAGGAAAATATAAATTAATATGACAATGTTATACCACTACCAATAGATCAGAGGGGTTAAATTAAAAATAATGATAATACTTAATGCTAGCGAAGATACCAAGAGACTGGGTCATTCATATATTGCTGGTAAGAATATAAAATGTCAAAGTCACGGTGCAAAACACTCTTGAAGTTTCTTTAAAAAGTAATCCTGTAACTTCCATACAATCCAGTAATTGTACTCCTGAGCATTTAACCAAGAGCAATAAAGACTTATGCTAACAAAAGTCTGTACACGGATGTTTATAGCAGCTTAATTCATAACAATCAAAAACCAGGAACAGCCCAGATGTCCTTCAAAGAATAAACAGTGAAATAAACTGTGTTCGACATGCACCATGGAATACTACTCAGCAATGAAAAGCAACCAGTTATTGATATACATAACCACCTGGATGAAATCTCCAGAGAATTACACTGAGGGAAAAAGCTAATCACAAAGGTACCCTGCATACTGTTCTATTTCTGTAACAGTCTCAAAATGACAAAAAGGGTTAAAAATGGAGTGATGTGGAAAGAAAATGAGTGTGATTATAACAGGGAGACAATAAGGATTCTTACAGTGATGGAAGTATTCTGTATCTCGACCATTGAGGTCAATAGCCTGGTACTTCTGTACTAGAGTTTTTCAAATGAAAAGTCAGAATTTCTCTGCAAAGAACTGGAACTTAAAAAAAAAATAGAAATTACAGAACTGATATCATACTATAGTTTGGCAAAATGTTACCACTGGGGAAAACTGGAGTAAAGTGTACCTACGATCACTCTGCATTATTCTTTAAAAGTGCACATTAATTTACAATTATCTTAAAAAGAAAAGTTTAATTAATTTTTAAAAAGAAAGAAAGTGCCAAAGTCCTTTAGAGTTGTTGTACCATTCTACATTTCCATCAACAATAAAAGAGATCCATATTCTCTGTATTCTTGCATTCTCTGTATTCTTGCCAGCATTTGAAACTGTCAACATTTTTAAATGTTAGCCACTCTAAACAGCGTGTGATGGTGCCCATTATCTTTAATCTTTAAACATATGATTTCTCAAAATAATGAAAGAGTTTATCCCAGATCTAAAAAAAGAATCTAGTTCTATTTTGGGGGGGTTGCTCTCTCCCCTAAAAATTGTTATATTTACTTTCAGTATATCCTAAGAGTTTTGTTAACTCTGCTTTTCTTTCACATTTGCCTTTCTAGAAGCAATTATGAGGTACAATTATGCTATCCCTTTGCAAAGGCTAATGTAGCCCAGCTTTGTGCTGTCAGCCCCTTGCACTGGCAGAAAAGGGGAAAACCCTGGAAGACACTGAGGGCAGAATTAAGCTGAATTCTGTTCTCTTACAAGGGGGTCCACAATCCAGCCTAACACTAAAAACTGTAGTGACTGGGTTCTAACTCGTTGTAGGCCAGTACGGACATTCAGTGAGAATCAGATCCAGGAGGAATGAGGCAGACACGGGATGCACAACACACAGAGAGGAAATCTAGTCAGGGTCATCTGACCATTCCAAATGTTCCCAAGTTTAATTCAAAGCAAGGGATAAAAGAGCATCAGAGAAGAATCTGGTGTAATCCTCTGTAAGAGGGCTGGCCAGAATATGACAGGCAACAGATCCAGAGAGATACCTGCTTCCAGAAGTTGCTGTCCTGAAGGAAAGAACAGAAGAGGATGGCAACAACCCAGGAAGCCCAAAGACTTAAATTTAAAAGCGAAGGTAGACACATTCATTTTTGAAATCATCCAATTTTGTGCTAGAGTGACAGATTTAATGATGCTTTCACTTCTCTTTGTTTCCAAGAGAAAGGCATTTATCCAAAAGGTAGTTGGGCACCAATTTCAAACAGTGGGAGCATGGCTCCAGGGTAGAGTGTATAGGTGCAGTTCTTACAGCTAACTGACAAATGGGTTCTGGTATAATAACTATTTTGCCATCTTGTGCATTATATCTAGGCCTTTCTAGGGTAAAATCACTTACCTCCTTTTTTGTCTGAAAGAAGACGGAAGAATAAATAAATAAATACATACATAAATAAACTAAGTTTAATAAAATAATGTCAAATTCAGAAGAAAAAGCAAACCATGTGTTCTGTCTAACAGGTTCTCATAAGAAGCAGATTTGACTCCATTCACATATTTAGACAAAATGAAAAATTTTTATAACTTCAACAAAGTGATTCTTGAGGATGCTCCATTTTCTAATCTCTTTCTATTTAGAGGAGATCGCGAAAAGAGCAGATGTTTCAAAATTATGGCCATTGGCTTTACATCTCAAACCCCAAGACATTAAAAAAGGGGGTTTTCTGCCAAAACATCTATCTAATCATTATGCTTTCCCTCGTCCAGAGGCAGAGGTTCTATTTAGGATGTCCAGATGGCAGCAGAGCAACGTGTTTCCTGTGAAATCAGTAAATTGCTGATTATTGCTAAGGACTATTAAAGTTAAAAAAAAAAATGATTATGCACCACTGTCTGGCTTATTTACTTCTTTGACCTAGACTTCCAGTTCTCATTGGAATATTTTGTTGGTATGTATCTGGTAACAACTGTTTCAATTTTTTAAATTGACTGCCAACTTTGTCCTTTGTGTATGACATGAAGAGTGAAGGTTAAACTGTAACAGGAGATTATGCCTCAAAGTCTATTTTTCCTACTTAATAATAGTTTGGGTGTGTCTTTTTCAAGTAGCCCACATGAAGAATTTTATGTGTGCAGCGTGCTGTGGTGTTCCCTTCTCATCAATACAATATTTACAGGTGGAATCTACACAAACTGAGAAAATAATACCATCATCATTTCTGTTATTTCTTAGTCGTTACAAAAGCAAATTGAAAGCTCATCATCTCAAATGAACAATGAAAGACTTTGGATTAATCCTGTACTGTACTGAAAATAAAAATACAAAGCCAGGAACTGAAGTTGGTGGTGAACATCCATTTTCCCAGTACTCTGCAAAGCTGAGCCAGGAGAATTCCAAGTGTAATCCTAGCCTGGGAAACTTAGCAAGACCCTGCCTCAAAACAAAAAATAGAAAGGGCTGAGGATGCAGCTCACTGTGAAAGCCTGTGTTCAAGCCCCAGTACCAATAATAAATAAATACATGATATAAAATTTCCATACGCAGCCTGTGGCTCTAACATAGATCAATGTCACTTTTTTTTTTAATACAAAAGCTGATGAGAATAAAAAGGTTAGTATCTAAAAGGCTTTTCAGAAATTATTTCAAAATATTTACCAAAGCTTATGGTGGTTTCTACCATGTAACTATAAGAAAACCTATGATGGAACTACACTTCCTCGAAGGTCAAGATGTTTGAAAAGAACAACGTGAAAATGGCAGCTTCTTATCAGGGTACAAACATAAAAGTGATCCACAGAGAGACACAGAGATGTTTCTTGGCTGTGTGTGGTACTACAAATCTAGTATGTACCTCAAACTAAATGCTTTATGTGCTCGACATGCTGTGATGTTCAAACTGTTGCAACCTGAGACTCTCGGGGTCTAGGCGTTAATCTGTCTGGACAATATCTGAATTACTGCACATTAACATAAAGCAATAAAACTTTAGTTGACCCTGACAGTCCATCTGTTGAAGTTCTTGCTATATAAAATGAATGAAAATACATCAAACTTTATTCCTTGGAAATAGTTTCTAAGTATACTTACAGGTAAATAAGGTCAAATTCTAAAGCTTACTTTTAAGAAGAGAAGGAATTACAGGTAAAAGCAAATTAAAATTCAATATATTTTATTAGTCTGTTTACTGTTACACAAAGCTTGGGAATCAATGGATCCATGAAATTAACACTAAAATATGTTTTGTCGTTCACTAGAAATCGAATAGCGTTGCCCAAAGTTGGTGATAACATAGCATGTGTAGAGTATGACTAATTCTGAGACGTTGGTAGTTTTCTGAGAGGTGTAATATTACATTTTCCTTCATGTATCTTGAGGCTCTGTTCAGTGGGCCCATCACTTTTGCAGTAGTTATGCCTTCCTGACGGACTGATCTTACAGTTATGTTATGTATCTCTTTGTCTCATAAAATTCTTGTTTGCTCTGAAGTGTGTCTTACCTGCTATCAGTATAAACACATGCACTTTTTTTTCATCCATGTATGGTATATCCTATTCCAGCCCTTTACTTCCAGCCTACTTAGGTTGTATTTGAAATGAATTTCTTATGGACAGCATATTGTTAGAGCATATTTTTATCCACTATGCCAGAATCTTTTAATTAGTACATTTAGACCATTTACATATTTAGCTGCTTTATTGAATCACACACCATATAATTGGCCCATTTAGAGAACACAATTAATGGGTTTTGTATGTTCACAGACTTGTTCAACCATCCTAACAATCAATTTGTAAGCACATCCATCATTCCCTAAAGAAACACATCCATTAGTATTCACTTCCTATCATCCCCAATAACTCTCTGCACCTTGCCAGCCCCAGGCAACTGGTAATTTTCTAACTGCCTTAGATTTGTCTATTTAATATATCTCATACAAATGGAATCATACAACACGTAGTATTTTATTACTAGCTTTTTTCATAAAGTGAAAGATTTTCAAAGTTGACTCATGTTGTAGCAGGCATCAGTAATTCTTTTCTTTACATGCATGAATAACTTTCAATTTTAGTTATGTTTTACCTTTTCATTAGTTTATGTACATTTGATTGTTTCAATTTGAAGGCTAATACACATGAACATTTACATAAAAGTTCTGTGTGAACCTATATTTTCACATCATACATATAGAGAAGATATATATAGAGAGAGAGATATCTATCTATATATATATATATCTACATGAGTAGAATTACTAGGTCCACAGAGTAGTTCTATGTTTAACAATGTGAGAAATCGCTACACAGTGTTTTAAAGTGTCTGTGCCATTTTACATACCCACCAGAAATATATGAGAATTCTCCTTCTCTTGCCAACACTTGCTATTATGTGTCTGTTTGGAAATCATTGTCCTAGTGGGAAAAAGTGATACGTCATGGTGGTTTTGATTTACATTTCCCTCGGGGCTAATGATGTTCGGCAACATTTAATGTGTTTACTGCCATCTGAATAACATCTTTAGAGAAATAGCTATTTAGTTCTTTTACCCTTTCCAAATTTGTGTTATTTATCTTTTAATTATTGAATTGTAAAAGGTCTTTATGTATTATGGATACGAGTTCCTTATGCAGCACCCAGTTCAAAATATATGCGAAGTATTACAAAAATTCAAGATACATTATACAACCTTCCTCAAATTGCAAGGTTCCTAGGTAGCCCACTACTTATTTTATCTTTCAGAGACTTTTAAGGGTTTTTTTTGGTAATATATCTAGGGATTTTTGTTTGCAAGGGGAAGAAGTTGGGGAGAAAAAGACTTCCATTTTGGTGGAACTAAAAGTGATACATATTTGATTTTGGTATTAAAGAAATGTCCATTTGTGACCTTTGAACACCACTGATCCAGTCTGATGTTTCCACAAATAATACTTTAGGAAGGTTCAACTATTTGGGTAAAGGTACCAAATTAATCTTTTTGTTGTTACTATGCAGGCAAACATTCATTTATATTTATCTAAAAGTAATTGTAAACATTTGAAAATAATTACATGGTTAAGTCACTTCAATTAGTTAAAAAAGTTGGATGAGAACACAACTGAATATTCCAAACAGCTGAGTAGAAGATTTTAATCTCATTACAACTGATGTCAGCATTCTACCTGATGCAAAACTAATTGCTGCAGCTTCCACCCACAGCCCTAACTCATCACATACTCATGCTAGAGAACCATGCAAGAGAAAATGCACTAATAAAAGGATGTGGAACACACAAAGCTTTTATGTGGCCTTTGCACTCTCGTAGTAAGCCGTAGCACAACGGAGTGAGAACCCTCTGTACACAACAAAAAGCATCCCCGTGATCCCTCAGTCCTGTCTTTGGAGCCAACGTGTGAGAAATGTGAAGGAATGTTGGCTGGATGTGCTCCTGTGTGTGAAGGAGGAATGTGGGCTTCAGGAGAGACAAACGTAATTTAGAGCCTCAGTTCCACTTTAGTTTCCTTATCTACAATGTATGGGTTGCTGAAGCTGTTAATTTTTCTGAAAAATTAAATGAAAGTATTTAAAGTGCCTCTCACAGTATCATAGAAAATGGCAAATAAGTATATACCGAACTCCTGATTTTGTGCTGACAAAAGAGTGGAACTAAAGCTCACATGCCTCAGGAGTACCAGGACTGATTTAATTAGAATTACCCCAGACTCTAATTTAAAGGGTAGAATTCTAAAAAAAAAAGGGTAGAATTCTAACCTATATTTTCTAAAGAAGTATCTCTCCCAAACGTATTAAAACAAATAAACATAAAAACCTGAGACTCAATTATATACATATATTTAATCTGAATATATAAATATTGTATGTCTAAGTTACTTTTCTCTTGTTGCTGAGACAAAATACCAGACATCCAAAATTGAAGGGGGAAAGGTTTATTTAGCTCACAGTTTGTAGAGGTTTCAGTCCACAATCAGCTGGGTCCAAGGCAGGGTGGTATGGCAGACAGGCAGAAGTCAGCCAGGTAAGCAAGGAATGCAAGCAAGGGGCTAACCAGCTTCCTCCTGTACTTTATATTTTATCCAGGCTACCTGGCTTTAGGGTGGGCAGCACTCTCACCCTTAATCCTAATACTTTTAATCCTAGTGTCACATCCTCGATCCCAGCAGAACATGCCAAAACAATAAGTGGACTAATTTAGTAATCACACACTCTAGATCCAGCTACCTCTTACCACATAAGGCTTTGGGGGGACATCTAGACACAAACCATAACATTATATATAAAATATATATACGATATATACAAATTCAAACCATCCTGATAAATCTTTCACTACAAGTTGTCAGATTTCAAGTACACTTTTTCTAAAAATATATTCAAGGACAAATCTTAACAATTTCTATTTTAATTCTGTTACTTCTTTGCCTCAAGAATTTCTGGAGGATTAAAAGAAATTTTAAAATCATTTGTAGAAAAAGTAAAGATTTCCCTCCACCCATCCCTTGCACAAAGTAAAAAAAAATCTATTAGTAATTGTTACTCATGCCTCCCTTTTCTCCAGTAGCCTGACCGTACTCTTTAGAGTCAAGGGATGCATCAGCAGCCATTACTAACCTCACTGAATCACAAACCAACCGGGAGGGGGGTTGAAGGGGAGGAGGAGAGGATGGGAGGGGAGGGGAGGGGGAAGGGGAAGGGAGTGGAAGAAAGGAAGGGAAAGAGGAAAGAAAGAGCTCAGAAACTTAGTATTTCCCAAAGGATAATCTACAAATTGTGGATGACTAACAGACAGCCTCGGAGACACCCTCTAAAACAGGAAACATATTGGCTTTGGGGGATAAAAGAGAAAGACTGGTAAAGCACACGGACAAAGGAGAAAACACTAGAAGCCAAAAGTAATAGTAGTTAGCAGATATTAAGAAGGCAAAAGAGGTGATTAAGAAAGAGCAATCAGCTATGTAAGGACCTGGGGAAACAACACTTTCAAAAGAGTTGAGTTCTGTGGACAGCTGACTCATGTTGCCATCGAGGGCCTGGGATTTCCACACCGAATAATCACTTAAACTCTGTGATAAACAGGTAACCATGCTTTAAAATTTTGATATGTCTTGGATAATGGAGGAACTCATCCAGGAGCCACTGCATCATCCCAAGGTGGATGAATTAAGATTAGAAGGAAAGTTTCAGGATTTCTTATTTCAAATCAGGCTTGGTCCTGACTTCATGTAACCCAAACATTGATGGACGTTATCGGGCTTCCTGAGCCCTAGGATACCAAATTCCAGTCCTGCAGGTTTAGAGAGTTGGTGTTTTTCATAACACTTAGCAATGTTGGAGCCCAACAAAGTTTAAAATCTTCTGTCCTATACTAAAAGGTGATTTTGTCCATGTGCCCTTCACTCTTCTTGTGGTTAAGTCTATTTAGGGATTAGGAAGTGGTCATTTGCTACTTCTTTAAGAAATATCTTCTCCATGAACTCGTCTATCCCACCCTCACCCAGAGGATATGAGTAGTTTAAATTTACTGTGTAATAAAAGTATAAAAATAAAAGTTGGGTAGCATATGAGCTAGAGAACTCAAAATGTCAATGAAATGTAAGTGAGTGAGAGATGAAGTCATTTTTGAGAAAACGATCTAGAAGCCACTTCATCATTCTAAGGCCAGATGAAATAAAGAATAAAAAACAGATTTTCTGATACTAGGTTCAATGGGCAAATCATTATAATTTCTGACATCCCTGAGGAGAAGCCCTTGTCATTTTAAGGGGCAAGATAAAAATTATGTACTTTTACTGGTAAAAAGGATTAGAGAAATTAAACTTTTTTATTAAATGCAATATTCATTCCATATTATCAAGTCAATATTTCCCTCAAAGAAAGTGGAAGAAGTGGACTTTCACCTCTGAATTAATAGCAGACATATTCATGCATAGCCAGTCCTCAAAAGCATGTTACAAAATTGTAGCCAACTTTATAACGGAAATTGAATAATAGCTCAGAAAAAACTTCATTCAAAATAGAAGATAATTAAAATTTAAGTAAGAGAATATCAAGCTTCCTTTTTATCTTTTATAATCTCACTCACTAAATATAAAATTCTATTCACACATATTCCTTTATAAAATATTCAAAGTTCATAGCTATGTCTCAATAGGAGTCAACCACGAAATTTGTGCAGGGAAGTCACCCTGTCCACTGCGCTAACTATGCAGTGGCCAGTAACTGTCATGTCAGAGTAGATCGCACATAATCTATACCCCAATTAGCTGCTATATTTATAAGCACAAATATATTATTAACTCAACATCTTTCTTTTCCTCAACAGAAATTACAGTCAGAAATTACATGTGTAGAGAGGACTTTTCTTAACATTTGTTCAACATCTGATTCAATTGTAAGAGCAGGAAAACATTTTCATGACATTTTTGTATTGAGGTGGAAATAAGACTTACCTTTTCAATCATATATAATTTAATGGCACTATTTAAATCAATACTCAAAAACTACTAAAGGAATTATTGATTAAAAAGTTAGTTTAATTTACACTATACAACTATGTACTGCATTAAAGAACTAATTCTTTGATGTTTTTCTGTGAGAATCTTAGGATAAAGCAAATCTCAATTTTCATGTTTCCCAAAACAATGTGCATTGTGAAATTACACAAAAGGAAAGATTTACAGAATGTTCTAACACTTGTATGGAGACCTTAAAAATTACTCATTCAAAGCTAGTAAGAGTTACACTGTGTGAAAAGAAAATCTTGTTTTTCCTCTCCAGCTTGAATATATGCTGTATCAAAAGAGAGTGACAATAAGTATGAGCAGTTCAAAGAGAATGTAATTAGTTTTCGAGAGAATGGGCTGGTTTACAGCAGGACCATCACGTGTGCTCAATGCCTTCTGGACACAGCCATTTTCCCTTCCCACTTCTCAGCCATGCTGCAATGCAAATAGGAGAGCCCTCACCAGAGCTGAGCAGATGCCCACAGCATGCTCTTAACTCTCCCAAATTAGTTGCTAAATAAACTTCTTTCTTCATCAAGTACCCACACGCTCAGAGTATTTTGTTGTGCCAACACAAAACAGACTAAGACAAAAGGGAAAGGAAGGCCAACACAAAACAGACTAAGACAAAAGGGAAAGGAAGGCTATTAAATTAGAAATGGGGTTAAACTCATTGAACACCTTGGGGTTAAAGGTGTAACTGATATGAAAAATGGTTACAAGTATGTGACAGATGACCATATTGCACTATTAATAATGGCTATAAAACAAACAAAGGTCAACATGGTTTTAAGATTTGAGTTTTCTTTTTGTATCCCTGTACCTAGCACACTGACCAACAGAAGATAAATATTTGATAAATGTTGAATGAATGAATGAATGAATGACTAAATCCTACTTCACTATCAAGGATTGGGAAAGAGGCTAAATTTCACTTTATGCCTTAAACATATCTGAAAGAATAACTAGATATTTTCTATGCACAATTATTCAAGCTAAAAATCATATACAAAATTACTAAAAGAATCATAACAATTTCAAAGCAAGGTGGCCAACAATTGAAAATGTTTGATGTAAAAATATTATTTACTTACACATAAAACAGGTGATATGAACAGTTTAAAAACACATAATTTTAATAAAAAGGGACTGTATACACAACATTTATCTCAAAGCAGTTTTTTTCTATTTGTTTTGTTATGACAATAGGACATCAACATTTAAAAAATGTCAAAAGAACAGGTTAAAAAACTATCTTCTTAAGGAAATTTTTTTTTCTGTTCTCTTTTTTAAATTTTATTTTATTTTAATGGTACATTTTAGATGTACATAGTGATAATAACATTCATCATATGGGATTTGTAGCTGTACATGCTATATCTTGTTGCTTCTTTTTTTTCCTCATTCCTCTTCCCTCCTTTCACCCCCTCCTCCCTCCTTATTTACAAAAGCTTCGTTTCCATTGTTTCGTTCCATTTCTTATTTCTCCCGTCCCTCTGTTCCTTTCCCCCTCCCTCTCCCCCTCCCCCTCCCTTGTTCCCTTTCCCATTTGGACATTTTTAATGTCCCGTCATAATATCATTCTACTTCATCCTATGAATTCATTGACTGTTTGATATCACCAAGAAAGCAAGAGCGTGGTCTCTTCTCTAATTCAGTCTCAGAGGTGAGTGGTGTGTATGGATATTGCTGCTAGAGCACTGCCCAGGTCCTCATGGCAAGGGTTATTTCTGGGGTTGTTGGTCTCACTGTGTCTCTGCCTGAAGGCTTTCTCTGACCACTGGCGTCAGTGCTGCCTGTAGGTATGGAATGTATAACTGCTAGAAAGCGAATATCCTCTCTTACCTCTCAGGCGGGATAACTCTGAGGCATACATGCACACTGTTTCCCAGAGGTTCCCAGTAGAAGTGACTCCTAATTGTACCACATTCACTTGCTTGTCGCTCTGTGTTTAGCTTCATGCATTCCCTGTCTTATTTCCTCTACTTCCCTGTTTGTGTTTTCCAGAATCAGTTTCCAAATATACTACTTGCCTTCTAATCTGTGACTCTGCATCTGCATCTCAAGAAACCCAAACTAGGTGAGTATATCTTACAGTTTTACATCTACAAGATAAAGCTCAAAAGGTAAAAAATGAGAAAAAAAACAAGATATAGTAGAAATATTTCAAATCAGTATTCTGAATATAAATCTGAGTTTATCACTAGAGTTTAGAAGCAGAAGAAAAATGATTGTGGAGTAACCATTTACTCAAGAAACAGAGAGCAAAATACTTTTCATGTTCTGATTCTAAAAATGTAAAGATGTACCCCTTACTTTGAAGAAAGTAATGTGTAATGGAAAAGTCTGATGTAAGTCTGAGGATAATCTCCAAATATGGCCCTCCAAAATGCATGCCATTATTTACACCTGGTCCTTTGAGATGTGACTGCTGCACCTCCCCAAGAGACCGGGTCTAATTCCCATCACTTTACTTATAGGTTGGCCTTATGATTGCTTTGAACAAAGGAACACAATGGAAAAGATATGGGGGACTTCCAGTCTGTCCCTGAAGCTAACTGGAAGCTTTCGCCTGCCCTTTTGGAGCTCAGTCACTATGCTAGGCTCAGGGTAGGTTGCAGACTGATTAGAACTACACAGAGGAGTTTGGAAGTAAAGGAGCCATCTTGGACATTGCAGCTCCAAATAGGGTCTCAGCTAAATGTAACTACATGAGTGACCTCAGCTGTATTATCAAGGAGAACACTCAAGCTGAGCTCAGCCAACCTACAGAAATCATGAAAAAAAATGAGCTGTTGTTTTAAACTACCAAGTTTTGGGGTGGTTTGTAAAGCAGTAATAAATAACTGAAACAGTAAGCAATTATGGTGTGGCTTCATAAGTCTACTGAAGTGAGGTGCAAAGTATGCAGGAGGACAAAGGGAAAGTAGAGATTGGGTGAACACTTGCTATAAAATAATGCTGTCCAGAGACTAACCAAAGGTACGTAAAATGTGATTGCTGGTATAAACCCATCTTTGCTGGAAATAATGGGTATTCCTCTCAAAGAATACCCAAGTTATGAGTAGTATGATTGTGACTGTATAGACAGTAGAAGTTGAGAGAAAAAAATATGTAAGTATAAATGAGTTGAAAGATTTGTGCTGGGATCAAACTGGTAAACACCTGTGATCTCCACTACTTGTAGGCAGAGAGAGGAGGATCACGTGTTCAAGGCTAGTCCTGGCAACTTACTGAGATCCTATCTCAAAATAAAATAAAAAGAGCTGGGGATGTAGCTCAGTGGTAGAATGCTTGTTTGCACGCGTGAGACCCTGGTTGATTCCCCAATACCATAAAAAAGGACAAACTATGTAGGTCAGAGGCAGAGTTGAGCCAGCAGGCAGAATTCCAGGCAAGAATGACAAGAATCCAAAGACAGAGCAAGGTTAGAAATGGGAGATGTGTTTTGTCATGCCTCAGTCCTAAATCATGCTCCATAAAAATGCATGATGAATATTAGCCCCTTTTTCCTTTGAATTAGTCAAAATGTTTAGAGAAATATTTATGAAGGGTAGCAAACGATCACCCACTTTCTAATCACTATTGAAAAAGTAGATTTGCAAAATGTTTGTTTCCTTTCCCCCCAGAATTCCTTCTTCTATTTAGGCAAAGCACATACTAGTCGATAACATGCCTATTACTACAACCAGGTCCCATCTACTGAAACAGCAGACCTTAATGCTACCAATACAGAAAAGTTTAAAACAATTATTTCATACTGCCATCTGCGACACATTTTTACTGTTTTTAAAGAGCTTCAATTTCTACAGTATAGATGGACAGAATTTTATGCTTTTAAAATTAACGGAAGGATATTCTTTCCTGGACTTATTTTGATATAGTTATTGTTAATACACTCATTCCTTTAATAACTTGTTCCCATCCTTTGAAATAAAAATAAAATATGTTTACAAATGTAAAAGAAACACTGGCTAGAGATTGCCTTTCTTCTTTGATAGTGTGAGCAATCAGTCCGTGTAATCCCATTTTTGTTAGGTGTCTAGAATACAGCTAAAATAATATATGTGCACATGTGTACGGATGTCTCTACACCCATATATGTAAATAATGGTTTATGGCTGTGCAGTTTCTGAGATTTATTAAAGAAGACACCTTCAGTGCTTCACGGAGATAACAGTTATCCGAGCAGACACAGTTCAGGACAGGTGCCTTATCTCCCTCTTCCACACCTTGAAAGTAACAGTGTCTTCCTAACAACCACTACAATTTCTCAAAAGTGAACTATAACAAACAAAACATTTAGATGTTACGAAATGCACTTTCTTAATGTTCATACAAGCTATTACTTACACTGTGTGATTACTTAATTACTATGATTCAATTATAAACCAAACGAAATACAGAAAGCAGACCTTGCTTTCTTGTCTAGAAACTTATCTCTTCAAACAGTGCCAGGGAGTGGTGGCGCTGATTTCTAGATTTGGGTTATGGTTGGGCCATAACTATTAAGAGCTCCTGCAAGTTGCTGGCGAGAAGAGCCTTCTGCATTAGGAGGCGAGTTCAGAGGAATGAACACGGGCTTTCCAGGTCCGCGAAGCAGTCACCGACGCACAAACCCTGCCGGGCTTCCGGACGAAACAAACTTGTATCTAAGAAAATGATTCATCGGCCTAAAGTAATTTCAATCTTGTGGGGTAAATTGTGTGTCCGGATAGCTGAAGACTGCAGAGCCCTTTTTCCTAGAAAGCCTTTTCCCTACATTTAATTATCTAACTTACATTTTATTTCAAATAAAAATAATACAATGTCCCCACCTTCATCAAATAGTCTCGTCATCTCATGGACAGATATTTTTGGTGCTCTGTCCATTATGCCCTCAGCTCTGAGCAATTTAGGCACCCAGACGACTTCAAAATGTTAACACTTGCATCTCACTGCCTGGGGGCTTCTCTACCTGACCACTCATACACTGCAGGCTGTGAATGTCAAGGCACAATGCTCCCTGAGATCCGCCTCCTGATGGCTGGCTCCCTTGTCTCTCGGATGGAGTAACCCCGATGGGCATGTTCTCCACTGACTCTCAGAGATCCCGCCAGTGTTGCCAGTGTTGTGTCTTTACCGACTTTCTCTCTTCTCTGCCCTGCTTTTTCACTCCCCTATCACTCCTCCAGATCACCTCCTGCATCGATTATTTGTAGTACGATTCCTGAGAATTCTTGCTTTAGGATTTGATTCTCAAAGAATCCAAATGGTAATCATCATCATCCTGACGACAACAATGCTCATCACTTACTGAGTTCCTCTCACAAGAATCTGAAGATTTTAAATGTTACTCTATTAAAATCTTAATCTTCACACATACAGCTACACTACACATATCTGAGTAAAGAGATAAATGGGCTATTTCAGTAAGTTGCAGAAAACTAGATCACTGAGTTAATTTAATAATGATTAGAAACCAGAATCTGATTTCAAACTCATCTTGCTCATTCTACCATACCATACTGCCATCCTTAAAAACTAGAATTATAATTATTTCATTATAAAACTCATATGTTAGCCTTTGTTTTCTAAAATATTAAAAGGAAATCAATTTATTTCACTTACTGAGTAATGAACATCCAAGGATATATTATGATCCCAAAAGCACTTTCAAAAAGAATCATCAGAATATATATGGTATTTTAATCCTATTGGAACATTCTCCCACTTAAATATTTGGCTATGTCTCTTTTTTGCCACAGCAGCATTTTACAGGCAGAGGAAACTTCCTGAAGAGTGGAGATCTTCTCTTATTTGTGTCTGCATTCCCAGGATCCAGCCTAATAAACATGCAGTGAATATTCGTTGAACTGACTCACTTGAGTTCTAGTAAATTTTAACACAGAGAACTGTTTGGGGGTCATAGGTTTCAATGAGACTCAATGTGGATGCAAAAGAGATTGATGTTCTTGGTAGGAGAGAGAAATCTTACAAATGATGGGAAAGGAAGTCATCTGGGCTATCTACATAGAGAGTGACTTGTTTTTCAATGGTGTCTGATAATGTAAGGTAAGTGGTGTTTTGACATAATAATAGAATATCTTGAAGCAGAAATAGTATAAAAATTAGTCATGTTTAGTTGTAGATAATTCTCCCAAACATTTTATTATGGAAAATTTCAATCATATAGCAATATCATTTTACTATTCTTTCTTTATCACATACGTATTCCTCTATTCATCCTTCTAATAATTCATTAATCCATTTGTTTCTGGTGCTTTTCGAAGTGATTATCAGACATAGACATATTCTCCCTGAAAATTTCTTTATGTGTATGATTATAGTTCAGCATTTGTTTCATTTTCTGTAAAATTTGCATCCAATGATATGCACAAAGGCTAAATGTTCATACACTGAATTTTAACAAATATTTATACTTGCAAACTCCTCTCAAACTCCTCACAATATATAGAACACCAGGTAACTATTTTGAGGAAAAGAATAAAACCTTGGGATAAACTCCCTTTTCTTTTTAATCCAAAATATTTAGAACCATTGAAAGTAAAACAAATGACACATTATTTTCTTTACCTCGATAATATTTTTCCAATCTATCCTAGAAACTAAATAAAGAGAAATATATGAACTAATGCCAAGTATTAACTTGGTTTAGAACAGAGATATCACACCAAACGTCACTGGTGCAATATCAGTAAGATAAATACAGGGCAGGGTAAGTAAACTACCAAAGGACACGGTGGTGGAAACTGTGATCAACACATCAGCACTCAGTTCCACCTAATGGATGCTGTGCAGGAACAAGTGCCCAGTGCTGACAAAACTTCAGATTATTAAAAGAATTTTGGAAATCCAGAAATTTCTGTGTCATGTACTGAGTTTCTAAAATGGTAATTAAATTACACATTTCAAAAGCATCTTGTTAAAGCAAATCGAGCATATAAATACCCCAATTTGCATTACTTTACTTGGAGTTTTGCACTGTTTCATGACTTGTGGTTCCTGATGACAGTATATATTATCAGGATTTGACCCTACTCTGTGTCACCAGATGAGTCTCGGAATCATATGATTTTAATGATCTATTACTCAATATTTCTAAAAACATTGGCACTGCACTTAAGCAGTCAGACATAACACAGTCTGTCAGGTTGGTAACAGGTATATGATCAACATAAAACCAAAGTAAATGACAATACATCTCATTCTCTCTAGGAAATACAGTATATCCAAACGCATTGACACAAAATGAGGAAAATAATATCAAGGGTTTCGCTGACACCTCTCCAGCTCATCATTTGCTCATTCATTCACTCAATCGATAAATACGTATACTGTCTATACACGTACAAACCGATGTCCTAGGTTTGGGGATAAAATAAAAATTCCTGGTCTCATGGGAATGGAGCTCAGGAAGGACAAATTGTAAGTGTATAATATGCCTTGTGTTTATAAGTGATGGGAGAAAAGCAAAGCAGGGGATTACAAAAAGGTGATCAAAGAAGACTTGTGTTTATAAGTGATGGGAGAAAAGCAAAGCAGGGGATTACAAAAAGGTGATCAAAGAAGACTTCTCTGACAAGAAGATACCTGAATGGAGGTAAAAAGGAGTGTGAGAGAGAAATCTCTAAGACGATCCTGGGCAAGGAAGATCTACACAGAAAGAACTCACCAGATTGCATGGAAAAACATCGATATTTCTCAAAACAGTATGTTGCTAAATGCAAAATATGTGCGCACTGCTTTAAGAGTACCTGTTCTTACACAAAGTGTATACAAATCCAAACTGAAAGAACAAATACATTATTTAGGGTTCGAGGACATGTGAGTCTAGCAGGGATTTATTACAGACTTATTTTCTGAAGGGTCAGTTCTGTAGTAAGATGTAATATGATTTACGACATTTGAAGTTCACTGTCTGTGGAATGCATTATTTCCATGAAGAAAGGTATTCCCAACAAATTCCCAGAATTCTTAAGCACTATATTTTGCTGGGAAAAGTAAGACGGGACTAATTATGAGAAGTCAGAAGACTATTTTTATGCAGGAAAATGAAATCTAGATGAAGAATGAAAATGTGATCTTATTACAGTCTTCAGGGATTATGCCCGTTTTTCTCTCCTTGAGCTTCAATGGAGAGATTATTACACAAGTTAAAGAATCCGCCTGTTGCCAGCCTTTCAGAGGTGCTGATAGCAGGTGGTGCTAATGTACCCTGACACAGAATTTTCTTGCTCAGGAGCTCAAAATAGGTAAAAGGGATTATGGCAACAACTTCGCTGACCCAGCAACGTCTCTGTCTTTTGTTGCCCATCATGCCAGTTTCCGAAAAGTCAGTATAACATTTCAGTCAAAGAGTGGCAGAATTTGCCTTTTCAAACCTGTCAAGACTGAAAGTAATTGTGCTCCCAGGGCCATTCCACTTGAAGGCAATATATGGAAATTAGAAACATGCCACCTTCTAAAAGAACCTGCTGGTCTCCGGGCAACTTTGTGAATCTCTCCTCTTTCTGTTTAATATAAAAACAGAAAAGAAAGGCTAGGGGAAGGGCTAGTGGGAGGTTTGTAGTGAAATGCATCGGACTGCCTGCAAAGTCACCACACCGAAGCTACTACTGCATCTTGCCTTGACATAAACACGTCATAGTCTCCAATTATATTAATTGCTCATGTGGTAAAAAACCATCTAGGGTAATAAATGTAACCAAGTATACAGACATGATACATTTGAAAATGTCCTGGCTGCAAACAGAGCCAACACAAAGGGGTTGTCCCATCATTTTTGGTTTTCAAGTTCCACATTTAATAAATTGGGAATCTTTTGAAAGTCTGCATTAAACTTAAGCAAATACAAAAACTAGAGCAATGTTATTATTTAAAGACATTGCCATAACATCTTTTAAAATACATGAATATGTTCATAATATCACAGAAAACTCAAACTAAATTATAATTCTCTGTGAATTCTGAAAGACTAGGAAAAAATGGCAAACTAGACTTCAGTGCTCAAAGATTCCCATGATGTTTACACATGGAGCAGATGCGCTTAGCATCCAGAAACTGTCCACAGCTACCATTGCCTCTCATGCAGTCCTCCCAGTGTGACCTTGCCATTCCGCCGAAGTGCGGGAAATAAATGCAATTCACGGCCCTACCAGAACTTATTTTCTCTCTGTTTGTATATAAAAGCAAAACTCAAGGTCCTAATTTCTCTAAAAGAAAACTAAGTAAACTGTCAATACAACAGTAGCATTATTTTTCAGTTCCCAGTGCTTATCAAAAACAGAGACTTTAGCCGAGTGTGGCCGTGATGTACACCTGTAATCTTAGCACTGTGGGGGGAAGCCGCAGGCAGGAAAATTCCAGGATTAAGCCAGGCCTGGGCAACTTAGCAAGACCTTGTCTCAAAATAAAAATTTTTTTAAAGGGCTATGGATATAGCTCAATGTGAAGGTTCTTAGAGGTCCTGAGTTCAATCCCTGGTACCAAAGGGAGGGGGGATTATATGGTACTTAAACTCAATGTATCTTATTAATTTTTTAAAAAACATATTCATTAGGAAAGCCAAACATGATTATCTTTTTTGAGAAAACATTTTATAAAATACCCTAGTGGTATGAATGCTCATATATTTACCTGTGCAGTGCTGACTTCTCAGAGTACCTGCTTCTGGCTGTCTGGGCCTTCCTGCTGCCTCCTTCCAGGGTGATGAGACCAAATCATTTTCACAGAGGTCCTTCCCCACTCACTCTATACTCTCTGCTCTTCCACCACCAGCTCCTACCCTGCTATACTTTTCCCATCCACTGTGGAAAGCAGGAGTGAAGGGGACATGACAGAAGAGGCTATTTCTGAAGTTCTGTGTCTGTTTATCCAACCTTTGTCTGAAAAATTAAAAAAGGTACCCGCCTGTGCATATGGGTACTTTCCTCAGCAAACAACAATTAGGGCTCTCTTTCTCCCAAATAAAAGAACATACTGAGATTCCGAAGAGGTAAAATATTTTTGGCTCAAAATATTACACATAATGACTGAAATAATTTTGAAGAGTCACATGAGCTGACCAGAGAAATGTCTTGATTTCGATCTTGTCAAATCTAAGTTAAAATACAGTAATTGAATCTTTAATGAGTTGTTTATTCATCAGTTACCCAGTTATACATCAAATATTTACTGAGTAGTTATTATATGCTAGGAAGTTCTAGGCACTAGGGCTACAGCAGCAAAACAAGATACACAAGATTTTGACTCTGGTGGCGCTTCTGGCTGGAGAGTAGGTCATGGGGAGCAAGGAACAGAGAGCAAACACGTAGGCTCAAAGACAGACAACATAAGTTTTCAGATTGTCATACATGCTATGAAGAGAACAGAAGAGGGATAGAAAATAAGATGCTTGGGCTGAGACTGTGGGAGGAGGTGCTCAGAGGCCTAGATGCAACCTCCGAATGATAACAAGGGCCAGTGAGGTGAAGACACGGGAAAGGAGGGTGGGAAACAGTCGCGCCCCGGGTTTCTAACAGCTTGACAGATGCCTGGAACAGGAAGGTCAGTACAGTTGTAGCTGAGAGCACTGTGGGCAGCGAGATGGCAGGCGAGGACTGGAGGCAGGCAAAAGAGGCTCGTAGGTTGTTAAGCAGACAGACTGTAGATTCTGCTCTATGCACAAGGCATCCATTGGAGGGTTTCAGGCAGAGGTGGTAGTGTGAAGTGATTTATGCATTTTGAATATAATTTTGGATGCTGAATAGAGAATGGACTTAAAACAGGAAGTGTAAAAGCTGAAAGACTTTTGACAAATAACTTTCCATCCCCAGACCCGGATTCACAAACCTTAGAGAATGGGAACCAGTGATATTCTGGCTTTGTCAGGGTGGCAAGACTCAGGTTGAGTGCCATGAGAAAATGGTGGGCCTCCTGCAGTATATAAGGGAGCCTCGCCAGCTTACTCAGAGAGTAAGCTCCACCTCTACGAAGCTTGAGCGAGACCTTGGGCAAGTAACTATTCTCTACCCAAATTTCTTTCCACATCTGTAACATGGAATAATTACGGTATCCCCTTCATGTTTCATTCTGATCATTTACCTGAAATAGTGGTTAAAATAATGTGGAAAATGGTAAGCACTCAGAAAATAAGCAGTTACTACTCCTAATATTGCTGTTATATAAATTGATCAGATGATACTTTGAGATTCATTCTGATGACTTGCAAAATTCTCCCCTAAGAACAAGCAAAAAAAAAAAAAAAAAAACCTAAAAACAAAAAATAAAAAACAAAACCCTGATAATAAAGAGCTATTTCTGATGGGGTCAGCAGTCTACATTCTAAGAAAGGTTGTTCACAATGAGAAAATTATGAGAATTGTCTACCTTCAGATTATGCCATAAAATTAGAAAATGAGCCACTAGTATGATTTCCAACTTTTCCTTTGGTTTGAAACAAGTGGATGAGCTAGAGAAAACAGTAGTTGATACCTGCACATTATCCAGTCCCAGAAGTTCTAGCGATCATATGGAGCATCCGTGGTTGATACCGGTCCATATCCCCTCTCCCTACCTGAGTCCACCTGTGCACATCAAGTTGTTCATGCTGACAGCCTCCTATCCCCAAGCACCTGTATGTCTCGTCTTTTCCAATTACTAGGCCCATATTTAAGGGAACCAGGAAGTGCCGTAGACTTAACACCCTCACGGGCAACCGCCACCCAATTGAGGATGAGGTCAGTAGGTAAATATCCAGGTTTCCTGTCCCTCGGTAGAGGAAATTCCAAGGCCAGCAACACAAGATCATTACCAGGGTGCCCATCCAGCTACCCTTATCCTTACTTTGCTCACTGAAATATTGTTTTGTTTTGGCTTCATCACTCTCCTTTCCCTCATCCCTGTTTCCCTGAATTACCAATCAAAGAACTGATCACAGGAAAGTCATTGTCTCAGGTTTTACTTTTGGGAAAATCCAAAATCCAAACTAGAGAACCATATAATGCCACCCAAAGAGGAGCACCATGTAATGCCACTCCCGAGAGTGCCCGTGGAGGCGCCCATGTAGAATGGAGCAGTTTTTTCCAATTCCTCTCCTGTGATCAGTCCCCAAGTGAAATAATGAGAATTGATGGGAAATGGAGGATGTGGGTAGAGGGAGAAGTCTTGCAGATCAAGGGAACTCTAAGCTAATGTCATGGCTAAGAAGACACCCTGACCCTTTATGACCAGACTACAATAACACAGTGGACACTTTTATAAGAAACAAGCATAAAATATCTGCAACATTAATATTATCTGACTGAGAATTTTGACAGAATTCAGTTAAAAACTGCACATGGTGAGGCAGGCACTGGCACAAAGCCCCGACATTGTCAGATGTACATCTTGATTTACTGCAGATGGGCACCAAGACATATTGCCAATTTGAATGTTCCCAATAAGGTTTTACAAATAGATCTGTCCTCTAACAGTATCAGCCTTCAGTCAAAAGTAGAACAAAAACAAGAAATGTGACAATTCATACACGTGTGCACATGAGCACACACACACTGAAGTTACTAGTGGAGGTTAATACCAATTAGGTTATATTTGTTCACTGTTCAAAAGCATATATTATTATTTTGCTGCTAAAGATAACTTACATTTAACTATTTCAATACTTATTTACAAGTACTTTAAAAATATAATTGCCAAATATTTCACAAGTTCTCTAAATTCAATTCTCATACACCATTCTTCATTCTTTCTCACAATACATAATACAAACCTAAGTCAATTTTATTCTGTTTATACTAAGAAATTTCAGTTTTTTGTACTTATGAAACCTTCCATTAGAGACATAAAAGACTAAGAGCACTGACAAATCAAATTCTACTGATGTTAAAGGAAAATGAATTTTTATGAAAGTAAGTAACAATTATTTTATTACTAATAAAGTTTTAGCAATCACCAAAAGTTTATGTTACATATAAACATGACAGATAACATGCAGGAGAAAGTTCTTTGTGACATTTCTCAAACTGTAGTAGGTGATTTATCCCAACAACAAACAGTTCAAAAGATTTTACTTCTAAATTTATCTAAATCTCTTCACAAAGTTTTTAAAAATTTCCTGCTCTCTTCAGCTAATATTTGTTAGAAAGTAAGTGGCAAGTATCGTAACAAAAGCATCTTTTGTGCAATAAAAGAATAGTAAAGAGATTACTCGTCAAATTGGTACATGGAAAATTTAAGAAGTTAAACGTAGTCCTATTACTTCAAGCTACTTCAATTCATATATGCTTAAAAGTTAAATTATTTCCAAAGAATAAGTGTCCAAATACCAGAAAGAAGACAACTGAAATTCTTTACTTTGGTTGTAAATTAGAGAAAACACAATTGTAAGGCTCCTGATGAAAATATTTTCAAAAAAGTGAGTGGTTATTTTAGTATAGAGCTATAAAACCAGATATGAGAAGCTTAATTCATATACCAACCACAAATATGGTAAAAGTTTAAAAAAGAGAATATTATAATATTACTCAGTATCATCAGGAATCAGTTACAAATATGATTTTGTTATTTTTCTCCCATTTCCATTCTCTTTTTTTATTTTCCAAGATCTAATGATTCACGACTTAATCTACTAAAAGCTAAAATAGCAGTTATTTATTTTTCTATAAATTTGTGATAAGAAATGATCTAAAATATATAATCATAAGCCATGTGGGTATAAACTTTTTATAGATGGTCAAAATTTTTAATAAATTGAGTTTTAAAGACAGAATTGGTTTTTGTTAATGATTCATGAATTGGGCAACATTCTGTCTGCAAAACATAAGGAGTTCCAGGCAGGTAAGCAGGGGAGTTTAACGCTATAGGCAGAAAAGGGCTGGAGAAAGCAGAAGTAGGGAACAAAAATCAGACGGGCTTTTCAAATTTAATTTGCTTACAAAGCTAGTGTAAAAGGAACTTCCTTACCATACCAGTTTAGGTAGACTGAGCCCCTTCTGATTGGTTGCTGTGAATCCCTTGTTTTTATCTTTGGTGTTTTGTTTTGTTTTGTTTTGTTTTGAAAACTGGACTACCTTAAATTTCAGTTTATGTGGCACCCTACCAAGGGTGACTCCATTCTGGTTTGGTCTGTTTAGGCCTAGTGCAGGAGCTTATTCCAAAGCAGGGGCCTTAGCATAAATTGTGTATAATAAGACTAAATATGTCTTTTGCAGCCTTCACACAAAGCAGAAGAAAGGGCAAGACACCAAAAGCTCAACACCCATGTCAGCAATCTCTATTATATAGTCCCAATTTACATGCTAGACCTGAAACTTCAAGTCTACATTAATAATCCAGTACTCTGAATAGCATGTACAATAAATTCAGTCAGAATGAAGTGAATGACATTTTAAAAAAATATAAATGGTCTATATTGGAACAACAGCTGTCCAAGGCACTACACCCTAATCATTCTCTGTCTTAACTGAATGAAAAGGCATTAGAAGCTAGGCGTTGTGGCATACACTTCTAATACCAGCCCTCTGGGAGCCTAAGGTAGGTTGACCTCAAGTGCAAGTTTGGCCTGGGCAACCTAGTGAGATCCTGCCTCAAAATTTAAAAAAAAAAAAATTAAAAAGGGTCTGGGAATGTAGTGCAGAAGAAAGAGGAGGAGGAGAATGATGACGACAACAACAAAGGGAAGGAGAGGAAGAAGAAATAGGAGAAGAGGAAAGAGAGAATGGAGAAGAAGAGGAGGAAGAAAAAAAGGAAAAGGAGAGGAAGAGAAAGGAAAAAGGAAAATGGAAGGAGAAGAAGAATGAGGAGAAGGAGAAGAAACAGAAGAAGGAGAAGGAACAGAAGAAGAATGGGAAGAAGAGAAAAAGAAAAAGCATTAGAAAAAATAAAGCCTACTAATGAAAATCAATTTGCTCAATATCAAATGACTTGAATGACTATAAATAGTATCAATGACATAGTACAGGCACTTATATAATACTAGCGAGTAATGGTTTTTAATACTGCACAAATCTTACTTTTAAATTTCACACTAAAAATTAGTTATACCAAAATTGTTTTGTGCACAAAATGTTAAAGCTGTGCTTCTTAGAATCTTGGATCTTGAAATACTTACACTATCGTCCTTTAGCACAATGCAAAAGTCAGTCCCTTGGTAGGTACTAAGTGAAGAAATGAATGAATCTGCAGTGAGCATGGCTGAAATCACCATATGGTAAAGAAAACCAACAACAAATACTCACGGAAATTATCCACATAGCGAATGTACAATGCTGACAGGAGCTTTCAATGAGAAAATTGATGCATAGTTTTACAAAACCCATTTCACACGAGGAAGATGGGGCAGGAGACGTGACTGTCCACCAGAACCTGTCACCCCTCAGAGGCATGAGAGAGCTTCTCTACCTTTCCCCACAGCAGCAGCCTCCTTGTATCGGTGGCTCTGCGTCATAGATCCTACAGAAGTGATGCTTTAGGTGGGGCAGGTCATTTAGATTCTGAGTTATTCAGATCACCATTTGGCTCTATAAGCATAGATGACAGGATTTGTTAAACCCTGAAACTGTACACAAAGCAGTTATTGGGCCCATTATCATTATTCCCACCAATAAAAACACCTGCTATATTGGTTTCCTTGAGCTTCCATAACCAATCATCGAAAACTTAGGGCTTAAAACAATAGAAATTCATTCTGTCACAGTTCTAAAAGCCAGAGGTCCAAACGCAGGTGTCAGCAGGGCTGTGCCCCTCAGAAGGCAGTAGGGGAGAACACTTCCTTTCCTAGTCCAGTTTCTGGTGACTCCAAGTAGCCCTCGGCTTGGGGCTGCTTGACTTTGATCTCTGTCTTCATCTTCGTAAGTCTCCTCGCCTGTGTGTCCTTCTGTTTCAAATCCACCTCTGATTTTAGAAACATCCTAAATCTAGAATTATCTTATCTTAAAATTTTTATTTACATGTCCAAAAACCCTTTCTCCAAACAAGGTTACATTCTCAGGTTCCAGGGATTTGGGTGACTTTTCAGGCAACTACCATCCCATCTAGCACACTTGCACAACTGTTAAGACTGGCAAGACTTTCCACCCTTCCTACTCCCTCCTACCCTGTCTCTATAGTAAAAATGCAAAATAAAATTATTTCCACAGCTCGTCCTAGAGTTTTGGCTAAGCAGTTTATATTCTTGTGGAAAAACAAAAGGAAAATAACAAAAGAACTACTGGAGAAAATACTTTGCCAGGCAAGTACACAGTAATGATAACATTGTTAATATCTTCCCTTACAGCTGGGCCACACAAGCTTATTTCCCCAGAATGTGATATTTACAGGAGTCAAGTGAAGTATATCCTGCTGATTTGAAGATTGATTTTCTTAGTTCAAATGATTATTTATAATCTCTTATATAAGGCATTAATGAGAAAAGTAACATACACTTAAAATCAAAAATAAATTATAGTGTCCTTAATCATCCTGGAAGGTAGAAGGAATCAGAAGTTAAACAGCTCTGTAACGTGAAAATGCACTTCACCAATAATTAGAGCTAATATTTAAATGTAAGGTTTCAAGCCCTAAGCTGCTCTAAGAAAGCATCAAGACAAATCCTGGAGGTAAGAACATCTATCTGAGAGCTATTTAAATCAGTTTTGTTTTGTCAGAATATCTGAATGTAAGCAGAGTGTAGGGTAATAAATTGCTATAATACATATACAAATCACACAGCTTTAGAGATTATCCTGTTTAAGATCAGGCAAAATATGGTAGTTCCTCCTTCCCTTTCTTTTCAAGACAATCCCCAGTACGTTAGCACGATCTATGACATTACCACTCTGCTTTCTTGTCATGAAGAAATGCAGCAGTCTCTGTTGGTCCCTGCAGCCTTTGAGGTTCACCATTGTTCTAGCTCTTCAAAATTCTGGTATCTGCATCTCTTTGCCTCAGAGCATCCCTCGAGCTCCAAAAAGTCACATCACAAGGACCCTGGGGACACCAAGGCCCTCCCCTGCATCTCTCAACAGATGACTTACACAGTGGGGTTCAAAGACCTCAGCTCCCTTACTTCTCACAGGGGAGAGCTCTGAGTACAAGTTTATACACTTCCCAGCGTGTGCCTATGACATGATGCTTCCGTCACCCACGACAATTGGTCTTATAATGCATCCTCTACAAGTTGCTTTCCATTCCCTGTATCTTTGTATTTGTTTCCTTTCATTCTCTACTTTTCAAATAAATTATTTCACTTAAATCTTTGTCTTAGGGTCTGATTCTGAGTCAACACAACCTAAAGAACAAAACAAGAAACAGTAGTTGTCTTCAAAAAATAAAAACCTACTTGTTTAAAAATACCTGAAAAATGAATCTTTCTGAAACTAAACTCATACTAACATGGATGCACTAATATTATACATAAGAACTCGTATTTGTTTAATGCTATGGTAGGAACTACTAGTTAATCAAAAGGCATGGCCTACCAGTGATGGCGAACCTTTTAGAGCTCTCCATGATACAAACACACACATGCCATATCTTTGCCACCACTGCTTAGCCCTTTCTCCCTTTATCCTGGTTCTGATATATTCCACTGTTGAATAGCTATGTGCCTCTGGGCAGCTCAATCTCTCCACAGACGCCCAAAGTAAAACTTGATTAGTGTCATTTACTTCCCATTTTCACTGATTGCTCAGGAATGGACAGAAGATATAGTTCTAGCTTATGGAACCTGAACAGAAATTTTTATGGGCATCTTCTGAGAATTTTTATTTTACTTTTTTAAAAGGACACAAAGAAGAGCTATTCCTGTCCTTTAAATGCTACATAACAAAGTGATCTAGAAATTATGGTAGTCACATCACAAGCATGAACGAGAAAGCCTGAAGACAAAAGTCAACATATTAAAGGTAGCAGAATAGAAAGATGAGAGAGTTGGAATTTTGATGACATCATTCAACAACTAAATCAGAAAATCCTAGAATAACCTTATCTCTGGACTCTTTATAGTAGTGGCACACTGAAAGCTTTAAAAGGTTCACCACCACTGCTTTATGTTGTAAGACTGTGAGTTATTGTACCCAGAGCATTCTTGCCATCGGATGGTATGTTATCGTATTTTCCAATAATGTCAGCGTAATCCACTGACGTACATTTTATTTGTGGTTTTCCAGTTGTTCATTAGAAACCTTTATTAATGCCCATATAATCAGGTTGGTTATAAGCATGTTCTGGGGAAACAATATAAAGGATGTTGTGGATATCTGTGAAGGGTTAAACTCAAGATTACAAGACTACAATCTGAAAAGAAGTGTAAATAGGACTTAAAAGACTTTTGTCTATAAGAAAAGCCCCCAAATCTAATAATAGTTAATAGTTTAATATGAAACACATAGGCAAGAGGCTCCTTAGACTACTTTTTTTTATTTTTCTTTTTTCTTTTAAGGAAAAACAAGGATAAGTGTGAATGAGCCGAATATAAATGAAATTTTGAAAGACAATGCTAAATCTTCATAGAGTCAATGTGTCCTCCAAAATGGATAGATCTTTTGCAGTAGCAAAATCTTGTGTCATTTTTACCCATCCAATTTTAACTGAGAAATAAAAAAGAAAGATGTGAAAGGGAACCAGAATTTAGAGATAGTATAAAAAATATATTTTCTATTCAATATAAGTTCCACAAGAGTCACAACTGGATTGGAAGTTATATGAAAAAATATCGATGTTGGAGTCATTCTGGTGACTTTCATTTTACCTTCATGGTGCACCAAGTTATCAAGATATCTGATTACAGCCATCGTGACAGGAGAAAGTTTTTGTTGTTGGTGGTGATGTTTTAATCGGCATCCTGACAGCAGCTTTGCACACTGGTCAATCCTTAGAAAACTGTTTTGTGGTTAATGTTGCTCCAACCTCTTCAACCGTCAGGAAGCACACTCAGAAAAGGAACAGGATTAGTCCAGTCATCAACACGGACTCAGTGTCTAATCACTCCACTGAATGGAAAACTAAGAGGAGGAGCAGCAGGAGGACATACAAGGAACTTCAAATCAATGTGAATATATTACTTAGTTGACATCTTCATTTATCACTGTTCGGAAATGCAAAAGCTCTAAAAATTATTTTAAGTTCTTTAGCATTCGACTGTCCCAATTAACATACCTAAATGGCATTAAAGATGTAGAATAGGGTACAGCACCACTCTAAAATACTCAAAACCTAGAATAGATACACTGATATGGTAGCACATAGTAAAACATGGCCCTGCAGAGGTAGCCACATGGCATCGCAGAATGATGTCAGTTCCAGAGTCTGACAAGCCTGGGCATGAATCTCAGTTTTGTCATCTGCTCATTGTATACTTCGAGCACCTCACTTCTCAGTGCTTCACTTTCCACGTCTGTCATATAGAAATAATACGTGCTCCACACTGAGGTATGGAGAACAATGATAATTTAGTGACTATCTCAGTGCCTGATATATAACGAGTACTTAGGAAACATTACTGATCCTCAATATCATTAACGTTGCTAGGTTTTATATATTATAAGTGAATGTGCTCAAACAATAACCAGCAAGAGAGTAGACAGTCTGAAATATAAATAGATTATATCACAAAATTTAGTCTAAGCAACCTCGGGTACTAGGCTCAGATTTTTGTATTCAAAGACTATCATAAATAGTGAAGAGATAACAGATAAGAAACAAACACCTATTTAGACACCAATATATCCTACATACGCAAAGGGTAGTAGTAATAGTATTGCAAAATTAAACGACAAGTTATAAGTAAGTTTGCAACAACATTCAGAAGTATAAATTGGGATATCACGATTGAGCACATCTTTGCCTACGTTTTTGACACAGAAACAAGAAAAGGGGGCTCCTCTCAACCCCTCAATCTCCATCTAAAAGCAATGAGAATGATGTTCTTTAGCTTTTTATTCTAGTATGGTGCGGGGCTCTTGCAAGATAAATGCAATCCAGAGAGCACACAATGCAGCTGAGGAGGCAAAGCCAGGGGCTCTGCTACGGGAAGCAGTACGGAGGCCACTCAAGAAGAAAGGCTGGGGAAGCTAGTGAGAAGCTGAGCATCGACCACTGCAGTGGAGGGAGGGCAAAGGGTGCACCCTAAGTAGGCTCCTTTCCCTCTCAGTGTTGTCTCAAGCGATCAGTGAGTCAGAAGCGAACGCAGACGGGAGACAAGACCACGAGCTTCACGGACGTTGACGTGGATCTACACGGAAGGCAAAGTGTCTCACCCTTCTCTTTCCCTCTCCACATCACTATTCCTTGCCACCACTAGTTCACAGTTGGCACTGGGACAAAGAAGAATGAGATTCCAATTTACTACAATAAATTAGTAAAGAAAAGCTCCCCTTTTGTCCAGTCAGCTGCTATTCAAGAGAAGTTTAGGGCATGCCAAGAGCCCTAGCCAACTTCTGAGTCTAATAACAGAGAGTAACAGTAAGAATATGAACAGACTGAAAGGCTGGGTGAATTAGACTCCATAATTATAATAGAAAGGACATTGGCGATACAGAAAAAGTAAACCACGAAGGCTAACTCAAAGAGAGTTTTTACACGATTCCAACGTACTCAGTTAAATAGGTCGAAGATAGGCTTTTCCAACAGGGAATTTCTGCCATCTCCAAAGTAAATATGCTCTGGCTTATGCCTTCTGATCCATTTTATTTAATTATAAATATAACTACTTTTCACATTTAAAGTGTTATGTTTTAAATAATGAATTCCATAGCCAACATAACTATAACCTATAGAGCACACTCAATCACTCATAAAGAACTAAAGATATTTTAGGGTTCATGGTTTTATATGCACTTTATCAAGAACATCCAGATCACCGAGCCTGTCTTAACTGGACTGGCCCATCCTGGGCCTCTGTCAGTCAGAGAGTGAGCTGAGAGCAACTGCAGAAGTAAACGAGGACATTGCAGCCAAGCCAGGCTGTGAACTATTACGAATATCCTGCAAACCAGGCTCTGGAGTTGGAAATACACAAGCACATATAGACACAGGACTCAGAAGATAGTAGGATCTGAAGACCTGAAATTAGATCTTGCTGCAGAATTTGAGAGTACGCAGAAAGTCATAAACTGCTAAATTTCCAGAAGTTATTCTATGTATAACCTCTATCTATGGACTTTAGTATTTCTGCTATTGTATAAAGCATAACTGGAAGCCACTATTTTTATGCCACTGGGGAACACACTGAAATTAACGGTCATGATTGGTTTAAACCTAGGAGTTCCCTTAAGGCCGAACAGGAGAACAGTAGCCCTGGGAAGAAAGATGAGAAATTTTTGGAAAAGGCAGAGTCTTCTGATCTCATGAAGTCTAGGAGAGATGACGCATGTATTACACCAACACGGGGATATAAGCTGGAGATTTCTGACCCTGAACCTGCAGGTAATATCACTGGCAGGAAGAAAACAGAAAAACACAGTTGCATGGGGAGGCCTGAATACTCTGTGAAGAGTAGGGATAGGGAATTCTTTTGCAAGTGGAGTAGCAAATGATGATTATGTTCAAAGAACTTTGGAATATGTACATTCAAGTCAACTGAACTTAGAGGAGTCGGGCATGGCAGGGAGGAACCTTGTATGTTAATCAGCCTGTACTGCACTGTGGAAAATTCAGTGGTGTGCTGCACCCGCTCTGCCTGCTAGTGACTAGAGGAGAATTCAAGCTGCCTATCTGTGAGCCCTCCGAGTGTCCCTCTGGAGAAGAGACTGGAAGTAGTTTTAGCTATCCATCAACTTTCTCTTTGTGGAGCAGGAAAATAGCAGTTTCTTTTTAAGGAAGAGAATCTGTGCAAATGGGAAAGATAATATAACACTACTCAAAGCAGAGCAATCTCCTTTAGAGTAACTAATTCGAAGAAACAGTTGGATGATCCAAGGAGACATTCAATCTTGACAGTATGAAAAATATGACTATAACATAAGCATTTTCTTCCTTCCCTCATTCAAAAAAAAATATTTACTCCAACCTCCAAATACTACCCAAGGAGGTAGTGATACATCTATAATCAAAACCACCAGAAATCCCTAATCTTAGTGAGTTGGGAGCCCACATTCTAACGATGTTAAGACTAAACTTACCACACAGGTAAGTTTTCTTACTGACTTTATGCACAGACAGGATTAAGAAATTAATGATTGGAAACCCGAGCCAAACACCAGAGAGAACAGACAAAATAGGTGTGGTGGGGCGGTGGCGGGAGGGGTGGGGCTTGGGAGTTTTAAGAGTCAAAAGACTTTGTTGGATAGAACATAAATTGGGGGTCCTACACTCAAGAAAGGGCAACATCTATGTAGTAGAGACCAAAGAGACCAAAGGCCCCTGGTACTCACAGAGGGGAAAAAGGGACAAGCCCAGAGGAGTATAGACCCCACCTGAAAAACTATCTCCACTACTTTAGACTATTAAAACCAGGCTAAAGACCTGCCTTCTGCATAAACCCCTACCTTGCCCTTCTGATAGAAAGCTCACATCATGTCATTAATGACCATACTGACATTTCAAAAAGGATGGAAGGAGCCTGAACTGAGGCTTTTCTGTTTTTTTTTTTAATTGGCGGTTTTTAGATGCATTATATTTAATAGCATTTCATACCAAAGTGGTTAGAACCAGAGCAGAGGGGAAAAAGTAAAAAGAACTAGAGCAGGAAGCAGAAGCCTTGCCTGTCCCCTCACTACGGTGACTCTGAGGATCAGCACTAAACCCTAGAAATGCTCCAAGCATGGACTGAAAACATTGCCTGCACTGGCAGGTGTGACACACCCAGCCACGCAACCTGACAGTGTTACCCTTACTAATGAAGAGAGTGTCAGAAAGGACATTTCAATATAAGCAAAGAGAAATCTGATTAGAAGATTTCCCATGGAATAATTAGCTGACAGAATACAAGAACTGGAAATATCCACACACAGGAGAGTGAAAAGCAGGGTGAATTAGCTGCAGAGAACCATGGTGAGGTGAAAACACAAAACAAATATAAAAATAACTATGACTAAGAATACTATGAACAGTCTGATTTGTTATATTCTGTTTACAAGTATCTTGTTGAGGATTGTTGCAACTATGTTCATTAAGGAAATTAGTCTTTTTGTTTGTTTGTTTGGTTGGTTGGTTGTTTTGTTTTGTTTTGTTTTCATACCCACTGTCCTGTTTTGGTATCAGGTTAATGCTAGCTTCAAGGAATGAGTTTGGCAGCGCTCTTTCCCTTTCAACTGAATTGGAGGAGTACTGAAGAGCTCTGAAGTTCTGTACTGAATTCAGTACTGAATCTCTGTAAGGTCCTGGGCTTTTTTTAGGTGGTAGTGTTTTTATCACTTTCACAATTTCACTGGCTGTTCTTGGACAGTTCATGGTTTTTACAGCTTCTTGTTTCAGTTTCAGTAATTCATATGTGTCTAGGAATTTAATTTCTCCTAAATTCTTCAATTTATTATGATACAGGCCATCAATGCAGTTACTTCCAATTATCTAGACTGCAGTGGTGTCCATGTGACTGCACTTTTACATATGTAATTGCACTGATATGTGTCTTTTTTCCCTTTCTTTTGGTAAGTTTGGCTAAGAGATTGTGTATTTTGTTTATCCTTTCAAAGAACCAACTCTTCGATCCATTGTTTTGCATTGGCATTTTAGTCTATAGTTCATTCATTTATGCCCTGATCTTTATAATTTTCTCCCTTGCACAAGTTTTGGAATTAGATTGCTCTTGTTTTCCTAGGACCTTGGGGTGCACCATAAGGTTATTTATTTTGGATTGGTCTATTTTTCTAATGTGGGCATTCACAAATAAAAATTTACCTCTTAGAACTGCTTTCACTGTGCCTCATAGGTTCTGGTATGTTGTGCTGCCACTACTATGGAACTTTTTCAATTCCTTCCTTGTTTTATTCTGTGACCCACTGATTATTCAAGAGAATTTTTATTAAATCTTCACGCATTTGGTAGTTTCTGTGATATCTCTTGCCATGTATTTCTAGTTTCATTGTCCTATAATCTGATAATATGCAAGAGATTACTTTGATTCTTTTGTATTTATTTAAACACACTTTATGTCCTAAGATATGGTCTATTTTGGAGAAAGTTCCATGAGGTGAGAAGAATGTGTATTCTGTTGTTGGTGGGCAGAACACTCTTTAGATATTAGTCAAGTCCATTCATTTGAAGGTGTGGGTCAACTCTGATATTTCCTCACTGATTTTTTTGTCTGGTTGACCTGTCTACTTGATTTTGTTGACATTTATCTGATCTTTCATGGCCAGTGATATTCATTACTGATTTCTGTCATTGCATTATTTTTTTGTTGCCTATTCCTTTATTTTACCTCTTTGCTTAACTATTCATCCTGTCTGATACATTCTTTCCTTTGTGCTCACTGGTGGTGTTGGCCTCACTGCCTCTGTCTAGGATGATTTGGGGTGTCTATCTGATCTGCAGTGCTCATTTGGTGGTCATGAAATTTTCAAGGTGTTCTTTGTTGTAGAAAATCTTTATTTCTCTATCAAATTTGAAAGAAAGTTTTGCAGGATATATTAATCTCGGTCGAAAGCTGTTTTCTTCGGGGGCTTGAAAAACTTCACTTTAAACTTTTATGGCCTTAAAGGTTTGTGTTGGGAAATTAGCTGTTATTCTGATAGATTTCCCTTTGTAAGTTATATGATGCTTATTTCTAACAGCTTTTAGAATTCTGTCTTTGGACTTCTGAGATTTTAACTATAATGTGTCATGGAAGAGTTATTTTCTGACTGATGCTACTTGGGGTTCTATATCCCTCATTTACCTGAAAGTTAAATTCTTTCCCTAAACTTAAAAAATTTTCTGTCATGGCCAGTAAATTATTTATACCATTCGTGTTGTCTTCTGATCTTTCACCTCCTGTAATTGTTAGGCTAGTTTTCTTTGGATCATCTGGCAGTTTTTGGGTCCAATTTCCATGGTCTCTTGTTTTTAAAGTATCTCCAAGTATCTGGTCCCCTACATCAACCTTAGCTTTTAGATCTGATACTCTGTCCTCACCTTGGTCATTTCTGCTACCCATACTTTCAATAGAATTTTTAGCATCTTATATTTTCATTTGATATCTTTTCATGGGCTCTAATTCTTTACTAAAATAGTCATTTGTGTCTTGTATTATTTTGATTAGTTCATCAAATTTTTTGTGTCTTATTTAGCTGATTATTTTTTCAATTAAGTCTCTTATGTACTTATTTACATTGTCTTTGAGCTTGCTGAACACCATATTGATATGTTTTTCGTTTCTTCTTTTATCCCTTCCAACATTTCAGCCATTTTGGTTTTTATTTCCTCTACATCAGTACCCATGAAATCAACATTCGGGGGATTAAGAATTTTTTTGAAGCATCATGTTGACTTGTTTTCTCATTTTTCTATTACCTTGGAGTGGGAAGGCCTGAGAGGTGAGGATCAATCAGAGTAGAAAAACTCTGTCATTGGCACAGAGATCTCTTTGGTTGGTATATGTTTCCCACTGATGTGATCTTGGTTTTGGTATTTATACCTCTTCAACCTACTCAAAGTAATAGGATCAGAACTGATCACCATGGTGCAAAGAGAAAACCACTACTGGTTGCATTAGCATTGACAGTCAGAGACAGCTATATCTCAGTCACGTCCCTTGCCTCTGTGATAATCCCTCTGCCTGCATACTCACTTTCTACAAGGCACCAGCTCTTTACCCACATCTCCCTCTCTGCACTCCACAAAGCATCAATTTCCAGCCCGGGAAGTCTGTAGGCTCCTTGCTCTTAGCAACCTCTGGCTGGGGGGAGGAGAGCTTCCCTTGCAGGCACCTTATGTTAAGTGGTGGGCAGGTATCTTACGAACACAAAACCAACCAATGTTTGGGGGAACAATGGGACAGTGCCTGCTTTGGTGCTGCTTTAAACTACTTTTCTCCCCCAGGTCTTGCCACTTGTAACCTGCAGTACGCTGAGACACATTTTTCCCAGCAGCCAAGTTTGGATCTCTAATCAGTGCTATACCCTTGTTCTTTACTTTCCAATGGTCCACTGGTCCTAGGTCAGTCTGCTCTCCAGGTGATTCTCTGCTTCCAGTTTCTCTGATGCCTAGTCTGCAAATATCTCACTTGCTGGGCTCTCTCTCCTAGAAGGGAAGGAAAATAAATTGGGAGTCTATCGCAGGGTCCAGCCACTGCTGCAATACTGGCTCCTTCTCTTGAGACGTTAGATCCATTCCAAAGATGGCGAGTTCACTGGACCTGAGGTGTAAAGAGTGCTGAGAACTAGAGGTGGCCCCTCTTCTCTTTCTTAACCCTCCTGACGCTGGGCTCAGTCTGATAATTTATTCCTTCAGTTTGACTCTTGGTATCTTGCTTTATTTGCCTCCCCCATTTGTTTCTGAGTACTTGTGCTTCCTGGCACGTGCCCTCCAAGATTCCCTCATGGACCTCTGCTTCCAGTAGGTCATGATGGATCTTCGGTCCCAGGGTCATTTGTAAGGCTGAATAATCTTTATCCACATTTCTCAAAGACCATTTTTAGTCCTTTAATAGTTTCTCCTCTCATAAATTCATGAATAAACTTGTCTTATCTTGTTCCAGTGTTAGGGGTTGTGATTCTTCTAGAAGTCTTTCCTGTGAATCCAGACCTCAGTGGTATCTGTACTTCCCCTTTTAACTGCATAATTTCATACGAATTACATCCTGTGTGGCACTGATACAAACAGTTCAGTGTTATCTCTGTTACTGTCTTACAAGGGCAGGAGCAATGCTTTATAAAAGTTCCACTCTTTTCTCTTGACCTTTTTTTGTGGATTCTGCAATACCATAACCTCCTCTAATAAATTAGAAAAGAGAGTACAATTATATCATTCAACTCCTAAAAGGCATTTGACAATATTCCTTAGTCCTATTTTAAAAATTCTACTTAATATAGAGATAGGAAGATTCATTTTAAACATTATTTACCAATATCCAAAAACAAACATACAAAATCTTCAACCAGATGAAGAAAAAGTAGAGAATGCTGTTTCACCATTATTATTTTAACACTGCCTTTGAAGTTTTAGCTAATAAGATAAGACTTCCAAAAGGAGAATATTGATAAAAAAAATATTGAAGAAAAGACAGTCTTTATTTGAAATTAAGAAAAAAGACAGTTCATAAGAGAATTCAGTATGGTAGTTGAATTCAAATAAACATACAAAACAATCAATAGCATTTCACTACAGCAATAAAAACAATTAGTGGGAATGAAAAAAACACATCCCACTGACAAAAGCAATACAAACTATAAAATACGTAAGAATAAATTTCATAAGACGTACAATGTCTTCTTAAAAATTTTAAAATCAAGTAAAGAATGAAGCAAGGTTTCAAAAAATATAATAAATATGTCTATATTTTATGACTGTTATAAACTACCAATTTTTCAATTCATATAATGACTAGAAAGCCAAAAACATTTGCAAAAACTAGGAATACTTTCCTCTTCAGATATTTTAAGAGCTGATAAAGCCATCTTATTCAAATAGCATAGTATGGCTACTGGAATAGCCAAAATATTTTATATATATATATATATATATATATATTCATATTCATTCCAGAAAATATGTGCCAAGAAGGATGATAGGATTATATATCTATATATCTATCTCAAAAGTAAGGATACTCTATTTAGTAAATAGCACTGATACTTGGCATCCATGTGAAAAAAGTTAAATTCCTATCTCATATTATGAAAAATTTATAAAATTACATTTAAAAAAATTAAATATCAGAAGATAAAGAGAACAGTATTAGAAAATTGGAAGAGCTCTGACGTAAGCAGTATTTCTTAAGCAAAACAGGCTGTCTGAATGTTGAGAGTTTATAAAAGTGGCATTTTGGTCACTAGGGATATTATTTCTACTTTGTTTCTTTATTCAAAAAACAATCATATATATTTATGAGGTGCAATGTAATATTTGGCCTATATACATTACTGTAGAAACATTCAGTCAGGCTAATCACCATGTCCAACACCTCACCAGCTTACTCCTTGCATGTGTCGCTGTAACTTTAAAAGTCTGTTCTTTCAGAAAGTTTTAATGGTGAAAGTCACGTACATTTAGATTTAGCCCTCTGGGTTGAGTTTAGACCATCTGAATTTGCTGGCAATAACCAAGTCATCATAATCAGGAGCCAGGAGAACACATGCTTCCTTCTCGTCCTCAGAATCGATCAGGATATTGATCCTGCCCACTCAGTGTCCAGAGCTTTCTCACACCCTGTTTGATCTGGCACTTACTGAGCTTCTGTCAACAATGAACACGAGTGTGTCTTACCTTCCATCTTCTTCACGTCAAGCTCAGTGGTCAGGGGAACTCGATGACGTCATGGTAGCCAAGTCTGTTTCTCCTGGGGGTGCTCCAGGGTCCAGGCTGCCCTCAGAGCTGCAGGGTCAGGGCCTGCCGGAAGGTGGGTGACATGCAAACCGTTCTCCTTCCTCCTTCTCCTTGTCTTTCTCTTCCTTCTCTTCATCTTCCTCCTCCTCCCCTGCTCCTACTCCTCCTGCTCCTCCTCTTCTTTTTCTCTTTCTTCTCCTTCTTCCACTTCCTCTCCCCCCAGTCCACCGCCTCCCCCGCCATCCTCCTCCTTCCTTCTGTGGCTGTGAATATTTTTGTGCACTGCCTTCTTGGCTGTCAAAGCTTTTGCTTTGGTTTTTCTTTGTCCATCCTCCTTCAGTTTTGTTTGGTTTTGTTTGTCTGTTTTGTTTTGTTTTTTGACAGGGTCTCCCTTTGTAGTTTAGGCTCGCCTTGAACTCACTATGTAACCCAGGCTGGCCTCAAACTCATAGTGGTCCTCTTGCCTCAGCCTCCCAAGTGCTGAGATTATAAGCATGTACCACCATGCCCAGTTTCTTCTTCATTTTGGACACCATCTCATTGAAAAGGGTCCTGTTATAGCAATTTTAAAATATATAATACATTATTACTAACTGTGGCAAACGTTTCACAAATTGTACCACTAAAATATATTCTTGTATTCTAACTGAAACTTTGTAGCCTTTGATCAACATTCTTCCTCGCCACTGCAGCCTCTAGTAATCATATTTCTATTCTCTGTTCCTGTGAGATTGACTTTTTTGGATGTCAGATATAAATGAGAGTATACAGTATTTGTCTTTCTGTGCCTGGCTTACTTCACTCAACATAATATTCTCCAGGACCATGCAATGTTGTCACAAACGCCAGGAATTACTCCTTGTAATTATAAATAGCACATTTTCTGCATAGTTTCATTTGTTAATAGAAACATAGGGTGTTTCTATATATTGGCTATTGTGAATAATATTGACAAGAGCCTGTGTGTGCAGAATCTCTTTGGCATGGTATTTTAATTGCTTTGGGTATGGACCCAGTAGTGGGACTGTTGGATATCTCTCTGCATAATTCCCACAATTTTTCAGAGTCAGTTTTATAATTAAGTGAACTTTATTGCTACCTTTGCACTGTGTTGTGAGAGGTGTCTTTTACTTGATCTTCTGTACCATAAATTCTGCATGATAAGCAAAATTATTTATTTTTTCAGGTCATCTATTGAATTTTGTAGAGTTTTTTTTTAAATTCTAGTATACTTCTGAATATTTCTTGTTTTGTTTTTTTTGTTTTGTTTTGGTTTTTTTTTTGTTGTTGTTGTTGTTTGTTTTTTTTTTTTTTTTTGTGGTGCCGGGGATTGAACTCAGGCCCTTGTGCTTGCAAGGCAAGCACTCTAATCACTGAGCTAAATCCCTAGCCCTCTTCTGAATATTTCTTAAGTGATTTTGTTCCACCTTTTTCTCTTTTTGGTAAAGTTTTCTTCTAGGACTTTCATTTGTACTAATTCAATGGGAAGGCATTCTGGTTGTTCAATCATTGCTTCCTCATCTAGAATATTTGTAAATGATATAGGAACACCTTTCCCTCTCTTGCCTGAATCTATTTTAAGAAGGTGTGTTCACTAAGCACATACTATTTCTAAAAGGTCAGGAACCTAATGTGGAAGTCCTAGCAAGAGGCTATCACACGTTTTATAGCCACCAACCTGAGGAAGAAACTCATTGTAACCTAGGTCTTTGGCTAGAGTAGACTTCTCCCATTCATAAGATTTTAGTACCTTTTATTTCCTCTAGATTTACCTGGGTCAGGAGCATTAGTAGACTCTCCAAACCAAAAAGCTCAGAATTAGTGAAGATAATGTTACTTACTATAAAAATTTAGTGATTTAACACAACAGAAGTTTATTTAGTGCTTATGCAGCAATAATGTACATTTTTCTTATTGGTAGACAGATTTTTCTTCACATGATGACACAGAAATCCATATTATGTCATTCATTAGACAATCACATTGCTACACCCTTAGTCTTCCACAACCAGCCACAGATACGGAAAGACAACATGGAGAAGTCACACTTGCTTCCTAACAAGCCTAGAAAGGACACATCATTTTCTCTTACATTAGTGAAAACTAAAGGGAATTCCCCATTTAAATGCAAAGGAAACTGAAAAACATAGTCTGGCTGAGTAGCTGCTCCTTGGTGATAAGTCTCTATTACTAATGGGAAGTGTATTATTCTAGACCTCAGAGAGATGCAAAGCCTCTCATCTGCCCCCAGCCCAAGGTCTTTCACAATATAATGAGGTAAGAACCATACTTTTGATTCAGAAAGTGACAAAAGAGTCAAAAGTAATTTTATAAGACAAGACCTTTGAGATAAAGAATGGTAAAAACATTTCAGAAGAGCAGAAAGGCAATAAAAGTTGAGTTATATGGAAAGACCCTGGATAAGAATGCCATAAAAGTTAAAAACAAAAATACCACAGAACTTTAGAAGTGTTTTACATTTTTTTAAAGAAAAAGGAAGAACAGACATTTAAAAAAATCTCATTATCATTTACGTACTAGAACAATGTTAACAGAGACTTGTAAAGGAACATTAAAGGGTATACAAATTATTTGAGAACCACAATATATAAACAATCCATTAAAATGGTGTGTCTTAATAATATTTCATTCATGGAGAAACATAAGCATATCAAATCAAATAAGCCGTAGTATTCCTTTTAGTGAGTTTTTAATATATTCTTACTTCTACAGCAATCATTTATCTCCAACGTCTTTACTATGCTTGGGAATTTGTTTCAAAGAAAGTATGGGGTAAAATGAGGCCCACTTACAATTTGTAGACATGCTATAATTTTTTAAAGTTTTCATCAGTGAACCATGCACTTAGGAAATTTAACACAATTATATTTTCCTCACCTAATTCATTTAATTCATGTACTTTGAGCCTTAAGAAAAATTTTGAGAGTAATTAAAGAAGAAAAAACAGCAAGGGATCCTCTAGGGACTTTTTTTTATTAATGTAACTATTTAATTGCTATATACAGAATTTAAGTCCCATCAGCTAGGACCTGTTTTAACTTTTGCCATGCATCTTTAAAGTCCTCTGTCAAAAAAGGCACTTGCTCATAGAATTTATGGTTTCATATGGCAAATGACAATTCTCTAAGATAACTTTAAAGAAACAGAAAAAAGGAATACTCCTTCAAAGGAATGATGTTTCTCATTCATGTCAAATAATGAAAAGCTTACAGTCAACAAATAAGAGACCTCACAAGGACTCCACACAACATTTATTACAGCCTCACTCACCAGACTCAGATCCACTTCAAAACCTTCAAACTAAAAGAAACCCAGCATGGGAAGCTTGCCAACTCGCTTTGCCAAGTTGGCAGAACCCTGAACGTTTGAATGGGCTTCTCGATGTATAAGATAAAAGCAGGCATTTGAAGCCTGTGAAGTCTCCCTGTGCACAATCAGACCTTGAGTGAAATTCCATCATCTGCTGTTATTCGTACACGATGTCAGGTGTGCAGATGGCACAATCTAGCGCTCTGGTTCCGTGCATAGTTTTACTATGAAACCAAGACAGCAAAAAATCTTAAAGTAAACATGAATGGAGATTCCTCAAAAAACTACAACTGGAGGTTCCATTTGACCCAGCTATTCCCCTACTGGGGATCTTTCCGGAAGAATTAAAATCATCATACCACAAGGACGTATGCACCACCATGTTCATAGCAACACAATTTGTAATAGCTAAGTCTTGGAAACAACCTAAATGCCCAACAACAAATGAATGGCTAAAGAAAATGTGGTTTCTCTACACAATGGAGTACTACACTGCCATAAAAAAGGATAAACTAGAGTCATTCGTATATAAGTGGATGTTCCTTGAGAACATACTCTTAAGTGAAATAAATTAGACACTCATGAGCACACATCGAATTGTTTCTCTGATATGAGAAACCATAACTGTAAATAAGGACAAAGAGGTGTAATAGATATTATATAAAAGGAGGATGGTGTGCAGAAGAGAGGAGTGCTAGAAAGAAAGAAGGGGAAAAGCAGAAAGGCAACAGAGGAAGGAGAGGGGAATGGGAAAATATGGAAAATGATGAATGAACCTGCTGTAAATAGGGAGGGAGGGAGCAGAGGGGAGGGGCCAGGGAGGGGGGAGAACCAAGATGCATCACGTATAGGTACAGAATAAATGTAATGAATGTGACCACTGTATGTAGAATGTACCAATACATGTTCTTGGTTTAAAATAAAAAAAAAAAAAAGAAGAAAGCATCTCCCCTTCAAAGATGATCTTCTCTAGCTTTGATCTTCCACCTCTAGAACGATGTAAGTGAGGCCTGGGAGGACAAATTTGATTTCAGACAAGAGTCTTCACACGGGTCAAGTCCATGTATGCCCATGAAAGAGACAGTAACAGACTCAAGCAACTGTGGTTCCTGCCCTCTGTTCTATCCACCAAAAAATGCGAGATATTTCCTAGTTTCTGGGCAGCCAGATTTAACTCATAGGCCTCTACTCATTTTCAAATATAAAAGCCATTAGAATTCTTGTTGAATGATTTTACTTTTCCCTCCCTCCACTTTTCCTAGCTGGTATTTCTTCCATTCATTTAGTCTAACGCGGCCCCTGTGCCTGCCAGAGTCTGTAGATTCATCTCATCACTCACTTCCAAGTCCCTGTTACTATCCACACACTGCAGCTCCTTATTCCCCTGACAGTGCGAACTCCCCCATTCTAAGAATTCAATGCTCTTTCCCTTCAGATGACAGATGGGGAATGCTTCCACACGGACTGAAAAACAAAGGACAACCTGCTTGTTATGAACTTCTAAAAATCACTCTCAAATTTCCCCTTAAATTTACTTTTTCTTTAAATATATCGTACTTTTGAAAAAGGAAAGCATGCTTGTTTAGGTAATAATCACAGAGCATGAGCCTTCATAGATACCCTTGTCCCTGCCTATGCATTTTAACTTCATTTTTTACCTCTGCAATCTCTCTCCTCTTGGCCTCCCCAGGAATTTCTGCCAACTGGAGGAGACTTTCTCTATCTCCCTGTCTCATTAACTCTCCATCTCATTTCAAATCCAACTAAAATCTTTATATTTTTCCTTCAGACTGTATGCCTTAAATAATAAATAAGTTGAAAGAAACAAATTCTTTGCTGCATTGTGTAGTCAGTGCTTGGAACAAGTTAGTGCAGAGGATCCATGAACACAGTGCGCTGCACAGAATGAAATCTTACTGCTCTGCATGATTGTTGGAGCACTGTGTCCCAGGGTAGATAATTAAACATGTAATAACTTTTTAAAATGTTAGCAATTTTCACACTGTATATGAAGATATTGATAGTGCAAAATCTAAAAACTAGTTGGAGTCATTGGAATTGCCCTTTATAATACTCCAAACTCAATATGGTATTTAAACATTCCAAGAGTGTGGGTTGAAGTTAACTAGTTAAATTTTATGAGTTAAAATATCTTTCAGAACTTATTCATTGGGAAAAAGAAATACTTTAGATTATCTCTAATGAAGGCATTGAAAACCATTTTCAGGACAAAAAAATACAAAAATACAATAAATACTACCCAGGCCAGGAATAGTTGTTTATCCAAAAGACTATTTATCTGTATATCTTATTATAGTTAACCTATACGTGCCCTTATTTTGAAAATAATCCTTATCTTCAACCTCATTATACAAACAAACTTCCTCAATAACCAAATAAGTCATCAGCTTTAAGAAAAAGAAGTTTCCTAGCGAAGAGTTCTGACCTGGAGTTCCTTTTATTCTGTCTTGCCAAACACCTCGGCTACGATGAAGAAAACAGCAGCCACACAGATAATCACATAGATAGACTAAATTAGCTTCAGACTCACGAAAATAACAACAGAAATTTCTCAACCTGCAGTTGTGGAATTGGTCTCACACCATTTTACTACCCATCTACTCCCTGCACGTACATTTTATCAGTAATTACCATCTGATGTTAGGTTATTAAAAACAATGTCTTTAGCCTCAGGGTTTCCCTATGAAATTAACATTGAAATAAACACAATGACTAGAAAAGAATTTTTCAAAATAGTTCCACTGCATGAAAAGCATTGAGGAGGAGCCTATGTGTGGAAAAAGGAATCCAGATAGATGTCCTTTGTGCCCTAATGACAATAAAAACTGATGTACTGAAGAGGCAGATGAGAGGATACTCCATGCTCACACCCCTTCTCCTTCATCTCCTTCCATAAACACAACACAATTATGACCTCTCCTGAGACAGGACAAAACTCGCTCCGAAGTCATTATATCATCCCATCATAATCTTGAAAGTCTTTATTCCCATTTAATGATACTAACATATTCAAAGAGAGGAGAATTAAAATCTGGCAACTTTTTGATCTCACATACCTGACGGAAATGAGGTAAAGACACAAAAATAAATAAATATTCTCTTTTTAGTTTGGTAATTTGTGAGCTAAGTACCTACATTTTCACAAATTTCTCCTTTTATCATTTTATTAGTCACAAAATATTTATAATTGTATTTACAAACAATTATACAAAACATTCTAAACACTCAAAATACAGTTTTTCTTTTCAATATAGTTTCTTTTTAGCATTAAACTTAGACCAAAAGAGAAATGCTTTTAATCTGACCATACATCCAAATCAAACTTTGAGTAAGTTCAAAAAGCTGCCGTAAGTACCACTACTCAGATCCTAGAAAGCACACAACTTTCTAAGGAAATCAAACTGTACCCTAAAATAGTCTTAAATAATTTTAAAATAACAAATGGAATTTTCCTCATGTTTCCAAACAGCTGGAATATTTCAGCTAATATAGATTTGGGGAGGGGGGTTCCTGGGAATGGAAGTCAGGCCTTGTGCTTGCTAGGTAAGCACTCTACCACTGAACTGAATCCTCAACTCCTAATATAGATTTTTAAAGGGAATGTAAACACATCACATCAAAGTAAAATTTGTAGATTTTAATGTTTGAACCTCCAAAGAAAAATATATCAACTGTATCAGAATATATGGACTAAAATACATATCAATATGTAATCAATAGGCATTCTTCTAAATAATCTAATTACAGAATCCTAAAATCAATATATTAATATTAAATAATGATAAGAGGTAATATTTGTTTAGCATTTATAATGTGCCCGAGACTATTCCAAGCACTTAATTTGTATTACCATTTAATCTTCATATAAACCTGAGAAGTACAAAATATTTTCAACTTCATTAGAAATGAGGGATGGAAGCAAAGAGAAGTAAATTAACCTGCCCAATATCAATCTTAACCAATAATGGATTTGGAGCAAAGCCTGCAAGCAAATTCAGGACTCTGGGTTCAAACCCCACGATTGTAGACTGGGCAGTGATAGTGCCAACCATGCTCTAGGACCAGGAATTGATCCCTGATACTGAAAAAAAAAAAAGTGGGGGTGGGGTGCTGGGGATGGAACTCAGGGCTTTGTGCTTCACTAGGCAAGCACGGTACCACTTCAGCTAAATCCCCAACCCCCCAAAATTATTTTAAGTACAACCATTACATAGTATAGACAGCATAATTTTGTTCATCATGTGGTTATTTTTGGGGAGGGGTTCTGGGGATCGAACTTAGGGCCTTGCACTTTCTAGGCAAGCGTTCTACCACTGAACTAAATCCCAAACCCTATCATATGGTTATTTTTATGGAGACATAATTTTTAATATGTTCTAATGAGCAGGAACTGCATTTATCTTTATATATCCAGGTACTAGAAGACATCCAATATATAATTAAGTGATACAAGACATTTCAATTGCTTCCTGCTCTGCTAAATAATTCTAGATTATAAGGAATGATTTTATTATCCCAATTTTAAATGTGTATAGGAATAAAAAGTACAGCAATAACTCAATGAAGAGAGAGACAGACAGAGAAACAGAAGTGGAGACAGAGAGAAGGTTTTAAAAACCCACTACTCTAAAAGAGCAAGCAGCACTTATTCACCCATATTAGCTTATGGTACTTTTCATTTGTATAACGTGCTTTAGGTGTTAAAATAAAAATACCTAGTAACATCATATTCTATCATTAGGTACAATATATTATTTAGTCTGAAAATTATAAATTTAAATGGCTGTATATCATTCCACTGAGTGGAAACATATCAGTGTATTTAATTTCTATCTTATTATTGAATATTTAGGTTTTCCTGTTCTGTAGTCTTACAAAATGATATGTATACAGTCTTTCAAAATGATGTCAGAAAAAAGATGGACCGATGAGTGGAAAACGTGACTACATGGACTGAAATATGAGGGGACAACTGCAGTGAAATGTAAGTGGTAGAAGCTGGAAGGTGGACTGCCAAATTAATATATTCATTAATATATTCCATGAATAAAAATGTTAATTTCATAAAATAAAAGCTTCGCAAGGACAGAAATTTTTGTCTGTTGTGTCCATAAATAAATTGGCAGGACCTAGAAATATGGGTGTACATGCCTTGTAACTTTTCTGTTGAAAAGTCAACACTTGGAATATTATAATGCTGTGTCTCTGGAAATCAGAAAATCCCTCCTCTCCTCCCCCACATTTGTTGTTGCCATTTGTTTCGGATTGTGGTTGGTTAGTGATTTTTCCAGATTATTTGAAGACCACAGTCTTTCTCATGTGTGGTCATTGAGGTTTCCATTCCATTAGATTAGTGACCACTAGTGATTTTGTCTACAGAAGGAAGGAAGGAAGGAAGGAAGAAGGAAGGAAGGAGGAGGGAGGAGGGAGGGAACAGGAGGGGAGAGAAGGGGAGAGAAGGGGAGAAGGGAAAGAAGGGGAAAAAAGAGAAAAGAGAAAGAAAAGAGAAGAAAAAGAAAGGACATCAATCTCCCTTCAGTGTTTATTTAGGCTGTTTACAACTCCGCCTTAGTATTCAATTTTTGTTTTCACTGAACCAAAAGGCAAGCCACAGGTGACAGCGTAGGTCTTCCTAGATCTTCTGCAGTGCTCACACAAACCTGGGCCTGTATGTGGCCCTTCTAGATTCCACAGTATACGTGTACACCGTTCAAAAAAGGTGACCTCCCTGTGTATCTGACTCCCGAGCTTCATCTTTCCCATGCTCCTCATCTTTCCCATGTTTGATGCCTTTACTTCTCATATCCCTTGTCTATCTTTCTTTAAATAGTTTGAGCAGTGTTCACTTTGGCAGCACATATACTAAATATTCTGAGTAAATTCCATCCAAGAGGGCATCCAACAACTGAGGAATCTCCAAGTCAGGTGAAAGAAAGACAAACCCCTAAGCTGTGTGCTCAAGGACACAACACGCAGGTCCATGCACGTGGCCGTGATTCTCTGAGACTCAAGTTCACATTGCTCTCCACCATGGCAAACTGTTGGGAATATGGGCCGCCATCGTCATGGCCACCATTGGGGAGCGACAGACAACAGGCAGATGTAAAATACAACAATCTCCCATGAAATTCCACCATGCATCCTTCTTTGTTTTCCTGGCTATTGTAAGTTTTTTATTAAGATTTAAGACATCCCAAAGTTTTGATTCTGACAATATTTGTCAGCACAATCATTGGTTCACTGGATCCATGGAGAACTTCAACTTGCGACACCAGCATTTTTGGTGAGATTTGGCTGTTTATGTAAACTAGTAATTTAAATGCTTTGTCATAGGTCTGTTCAATTTTCTATTTCATTTTGAAATATGGTTTAATAATTTATAATTTTCTAGGAATTTTTATCTTACCTAACGACTAATATTTTGGAATAAGCTGCTCAAAATAATCCCTTTTAATTCTTTAAAATTTCTTTACGGTCAGTGTTGATATCCTCTCTTTTGTCTTTTACATTGTTAATTTACATCTTCTATTTTTCTTGCTTGCTCTTTCATATGATTCATCCTAGAAAATGTTGTATTTGTGCTTAAGAATGTATATTCTGCAGTCAATTGTTGGATGACTCTATACGTGTCAGTCAAGCTGAGTTAGTGAACAGCATTGTTCCAGTTATTGGTATCTTACTGATTTTATGTCTACTTTCAATTATTTGTTCAACTAGTCAATTATTAAGAAAAAGAATGCATTTTAAATTCTATTATTCAAATATCCTGATAATAGGATACTGAAATTTGCAACTATTACTACTAAATGTTTTATTTTTCTTTTCACTTCTGTCAGTTTTGGCTTCGTGAATTCATCATTTTAAATTATCCCTGTTTGTTTTGAGTAATATATCGATTTAAAGACTACTTGTCTGGTATTAATATGCCAACTTTCATGGTTACAGTTTACATGGCATGTTTTTTATCCATTTTTTCTTTGAATTAAAGGTGTCTTTTACAGAAAGAGTTTTATTTTGCTGTTTTTGTGCAGTCAAATCATCCTGTCTTCTGACTGGGATGTTACAATAGTCACATTTAATGTAATTATGTCTATCATCAGATTTGTATGTGCCATTTTGCTACTGATTTTCTACATGTCCTTTATTTTTCTCTGTTCTTCTTATAATACCTTCTTTTGCATGAAATAAATATTTTAGTGCATTGATTTAAATTCACTAATTTTTTAATTTTTAAAGTTATTTTCTACATGGTTGCTCTAAGAACTACAATGTGCATTTTAATTTATCACAATCTACTTCCAATTAAAATTCACTTAATATTGTTCGATAATTTATGTGGGCTAAAATATGTGAAATATCTCTTCTCCTCGATGAGCAGTTTCAGACTTCTCTGCCTGTGTGTTTAAAGTCTTGATTTTCTTTTTAACTCTGACTTCCCAGGAGGTACCCCAGTTTCACTGCAGTGCAGTGTTCAGGCAGTGAATTACCGGACAGTCATTCTGCACAAACACTCTGAGCAAGACAAGCTTCCATCCTCTGCTGACAAGTGTGTGAGTAGGGACTGAGGTTACAGTGCAACGACTGGGACAGGAATATAGATTTAGAACGTTTTGGTTAAAATATCGGGTCCTCCCAATATTTTAGTCATCCTAAGTCTGCTGAGCTTTTGATCATTTATCTGTAAAATGGAAATAATAATAATGTTCATCACCTGGGAATACTGGTAGAATTAGGGTGGATAATATGTGTACCATCCAAGCACAGAGCCAACATCCTATTCAGACTAGGTGCTGTCACCACTCCTTTAATCATCTGTCCAACAGCTGGCTGATAGGTGTCTGCTATATGTCTGATCTTTCACAGTGTCCTGAGGACACAATCCGTGAACAAAACAGACACAGCCCATGTGATTGTGAAACCTATAATCAGACAGGGAAGAGAGAGACGATTTTCTAAGAAAATTCACCAACACTGGTGGACACACAGTAAGGAAGGTGGCAGTTTTGTTTTGTTTTTGTTTCTGTTTTTTTTGGTTACTTGAGACAAGTTCTTCCTATGTAGCTCAGATCGGTCTCTAACTTGCCATGGAGTCCAGGCTGGCTTCACACTTGTGAGTCCCTGGCCTCAGATTCCCCCCGCGGCAGTCTTAATCTGTCAAAGGCATGCAGAGGTAACTGCAGGAAGATTTCTAAATGATTATCTGATGATAAAGTGAGAGTTTTTGTACTAATGGATATGAGGAATTGTTTCCAGTTTAATAAATCTGATTAATTACTTTTTGTTCAATTCTACTGAAAATAAAACCTAAAGCTTCATGGAAATCTTTTTGGTCTATGGCTTGAAAATCTGACCCTGCAAACACGGACATCACACTATATTTGTAACGAGAGCATGAGACATGTTCATCCTCCAGGAAGCTGCCAAGTCAGTGAATATTTAGGCTGATGAGGGCTTTATTTCCTCTTACAGCTATTTCTGAGAGATTTTTTTTTAAAAATTATTTATTTTTGCCATAAATAACCCCATAGCAGAAGAGATAAAGTATTTTAGCTACACAGCCCTGATATAGCACTTTTTTTTTTTATTTTCCCCTAGATAATACCCCCCAAAAGTGCGTTTCTCAGACTCCGTTCTCCCCCTCCCATTTGTTCAAGACTGAGTCTACCGATGCCACTCAAGCCTGAGTTTCATCTAGTGCTGCCCCCACAACCAGTTTTGGAGACTGAAGTACTCAAGAAGTCTCAATTCTCTACCCTCTCAGGCTTAGGTTCCAGATACCTACCTACCTCAGGAGGTTCTGGGCTGTTGCCACGTTTCCCTTGCTGCCATGCAGACTCAGGACTTTGCCTGACACCCTCCAAGTCACAGCACTACTCCCTCTTATGTGTCAGGAAGCTTCTGATTGGATTCTCCTTTCCCGCTTCCTCTCCCAAGCCTGTCTGCCTGCTGGACATACAATCTGTGGGCCCTCAATTCTCTTCTTCCCCAGCCAGGACCCAGTATGTACCTGAACAGGGAAATGTTGCTGTTTTTTGTTCCCCTTCATGTCTCTTAAGTGACAGAGCTCAGCACAGTCCTGCCCTAAAGGTTGTGTTAAGCTCTCCTTCTCCCAGCCTGGTAATTTTGCATGAAGCCAGAATGCCCCATATAATTATTTTCTACTCTAGGCATTTAAGTGCTTGAAAGAAAGGTCCCTCACAACCTCCACTACACAGATAAAATGAGCTACTATTAGAATAATCTTCTGTCCATATTTGTACATAAAATTCTTGGGCTTATTTGTGGCTAATCAACACACAATTACCATATCTACATCATCATCCTGTAAAAGAAACTCTCCTGTATCACACCCAGATATCTTAATTTCTGTATTCAACAATTCCATTATTCCCCTTTATGTGGATATAGCATCACCATATCATGCAATTATTCAGCGCCTTTCATCTTTCAGTTTTATACTATAATAATAATAACAGCAATAATAATAAGTACAGTAATAACCATAAATCTCATACTTCGGATTTGAAAAACACTTTACAATGAGCAATTAGTTATTCCACTCTGGTAAAGTAAATACCATTATACTCATCTTTACAGATGCAGAAACTAGTACACAAAATTATGAATTTGTTCTAACTCATTAAAAAATGACTTTTGGCTAAAGACTGTAGTGATACAGGATTATTTAAACCAAAGAGCCCTTCTCAGTGGACCGCTCCACAGGTTCACAACGCCTGTGAGTGGACACCCTGGCATCTGCTTAGATTTGTTGTGATTGAGAACTTGCCAGACACTATACTTTAGTGGATCTGCAGTTTGGGGGTTAAGTTTTAAAACAGTTTTAAAGAATGGAATAGATTTCTTATCAGTGCCAAATCCGAGGATATTATAAAGGTAGCTCCCCCCAAAAAAAATTTTCCCTTCTTGGATTACTCTGGAGCCACATAAATCATAACAAAGGAAATAATTTCTCACCATAAACTGTAGTACTGAATATAGTCTAGTGGTTCTAGAATACAATAGGCTTTGCCTGCAGTATTTTTTAAGAAATTTTTGTTTCCTACTGTGCACTTACATGTCATACTCAGCAACTCTTTGGAGGTAAGCGATAGATATTTAAAATAGGAATTTAATAAACTTCTCTTTTGTGTAATGAAAAGATTTTACTTTAACATTTAAGACAGATAAGCTACATAACCATCATATTATAGCTACCCTATAATTAGGAAGATATACAGATGTATCCTGGCACCTGCTGAGTACTTCCTAACTTGAGAGTATTTGTTTTTAAATGTGAATCTGTACTCCTAAGCACTTAGGTGCCATGGTGCCAAATACAGTGGGACAGCTTATAAAAGTCCACAGTGTTTACCAAGGAATCCTCACATTGGAAAAGAGAGTTTAAACTGTTTTATTTTCTAATATTTTAAAAAATCTTAATTTCTATCTTTGAATATGATTTACCAATCTAAACATATTCTGAATGACTGAAATGTTACATTTTTTAAGAGTTAATTATGAAATAAATAAAAAAGTAATGTAATAGTTACTAATTATGAAACTAATTTTTAAAATGCAAACCCTGGAAATCGGGAGCAAAATGTAAACAAGTGAATTTAAAGAGTATCCAGTTGGGAGCATAACTGAAAAGAAATCTAAAAGAATGTTATAATAGAATAAAATATGTATACATATTAGTCATATGAGATCATTGGCACATTATTTCTAATATGTAAAAGACAAATTACTAATAAACTCAAACTATCAAAAAAGTTATAAATACCTGCAATACAGTGACGTATGAATGAAAAGCAGCCTTTTTCTTTTTCTCTCTGATTTACTGACTACAAATTCTCTGTTTCTCAACTATACAAATATGTATTGTTCTCTTCCCATGTAAAGAAAATTTATTTAGGGAAAATTATAAGGTCTTGACTAAGAAACTTTTCAAACATAAAAGATAATAGAATACTAAAATAACTACTATATAAATATGTATATGGGCCTCAGGTTGCCTTCTATAAGCATTTTTAAAGTTTTGATTGTTTTCAATTAGAAATCACTCACAGATAAAGAGATTAACTTTCCACGGCAAGCTAGACAAAACCAAACTATCCAAATATGTTGGGAATCCAAGATGAGTGATAGTAATATTTCAAAGTTAAAATAAAATATTTTACTCAGCATCTCCTATATGGTAGAAATGTCCAGGACTATAAAGATGAATAAGAAATTTCCCATTTTCAGGAAGTTTATGCCCTGATCAGTGATTACACCCTCCCAGGTTAAGTCAGCTATGGCTACAATAAGAAGAAATATTTCCTACTGTTTATTGTACAGTGCTGCCCTCTCAGCAAGGTTTTTAGGTGGGAACTTTCATTTAGAAGGGAGAGCGGGCACACAGTAAACCTGATAAATAACTGCAAACTTTAGTTTTAGAATAGAGAGATCATAGTGACAGAGACTAGAAGTACAATAAAGTACGTCCTTGGAATGGCCATGACATTAGGAGCGTTCGAGGCAGATTGGCTTGCATTTTGAACCCCTCTCCTCACCTTCTCTGTCAGTTAAAACCATGCGGGAGGCTTACTGACCAGGGTAAGCACGGCTGGGTTACACTTCTGAGAAGAGGAACCAGATGAGCCCATGTGGAAGGAGGAGAACATACACTAGCAAACCAACTGGTTGGGTCCCCTTCAGAGATGTCACTAGACTGACAGGCAGGTGAGGAAATCGGAGGAGAAGCGAGGCACTAGGAGTTTATGTTGGTGACGATGACCAGACTGTCCACGGTGGCTCCGTGGAGGTTTGGGGCTAACACCAAAAGCACCAGAATTTCTATCTTCAGTTCTTTTCTAACACTTTCACCCCATCTTAAGTGGCATTCCTGAAATGTTAGAAGAAACGCTATAACCAAGTCCTAGATAATGTGCTGGCAGAACAGTGAGGAGGCCGGCTACAGCAGAGCACGACATCTACATTAAATGTCATAAATGCACCCGTGTAGGTCATGTCCTTCTTTTTCTTGAAAGCTGCTACTCATCTTTTAACGATGCTCTAGTGTCACCTCTTCTGGGAAGGCTTCCCTGACACTCCAAGATGTTAACTTCACTTGCTGTTTCATTCTTTCTGCATGAAGAACCTCTGCAGTTCTTATGATATTTAATGTGCAAATAAATACAACACGGACTTTGCTGGGTTCTAACACGCTTCGCTATGTCAATGTCAAGACTAGTAAACAAAGATAATCAGGAACTAGAAGGAAGGAAAGAAGGAGGAAAGGTAGGTTGGTTTGTGAGTAACGTCATGTTGTCAGAACCGCTCTGGTCTTAGACTTCTACCCACTTCCTCACTTCTGAACCTCCTGACCTCCTCCAGCTGACTTAATGACCGACAGTGCCCAGAATCAATCCCACCTGAGGCAGTCAAGATGCAAAGCTTATTTTTCATGGTTGAGCCTCACATCACTTCCTGTAGCTCTGTTCCCCACCTGAGCAAAAAGGCTACAGTCCTTGATTTCCGCTGCCATGCTGCTCTTTTAGGCCTCACAGACTGCTGCTATCCCCCAGGCCTATGGCTGGGACCTCCACCTGCAGGCATGGGCCAGCTGCTAACTCACTAGCAGCCATGCCTGACCACCTCCCCTGAGGTGCAAACCCCAACACCCCACCTGGTTAACTTAGCTGAGTCGCTCACTGCTCGCTATTATCCTAGATTGCTCCCAGCACGCCTGAGGCCTGGACGCATCTGGAGGTTTGACAAGAGTGAAATGGAAGCACTGCGGGGATTTTGAGCAGCAGAGTGACATATGACCAGGCAAATACGTTCTGTGGGTGGAAGGAGGGTGAGAGGGCACTCCATTAAGCTTCAACTACCTAAGAAGTAATTTACGAATGCATTCTTTCTTAAACGTATTCAAAAGCCGTTTAAATATGTCACTTTGTATGTTAGGCTTTCTGTAGCAACTTGGACTTTTGTGAAAAGAGTACTTTTCAGGACAACTGTTCTGCCTTTTAAATGAAGACATCCAATGCCCATTTTATTAATGTTAAGACTTCATTTTAATTCAAGAGATCCATGCCAGAAGAATCCTTTAATCATTTGAGAGAATGTGGGGGATTATAATTGCTCCAATAGTTCAACCGACAGAAATCATAACTGGCCCCAAGGAAAAGCCTGCATTTACTATCAAATCAATAATCAATACTGACACGGAGCAGTTACTTAGTTAATACTTGTTGAGTGAGAAGAGATGAACATGTGCACATATGCATATCTGTGTGTAGAAATGGATACTGAGTTGGTGCAGATAAACTGATGGTATCTAACATGTGACAGCAAATAGTTTACACACTTTTTAAGCATGCATTTTGCTACCTCACACACTGTCTTAATGTTTAAATGGATATTAATAAACAAGCATTAGGAATTCTCTCTGCAAGAATTGTCCAAACAAGAAATGAGCAAATTCTGAGGAGCAGCCACTAGCTTGAAGGCACTGAACCTTGTCCAACTTCAGGCCTACTTTAAGGAGCACAGGAGAGCAAGAAGTCTTCTGAGGTGGGGAGTATGTGCCTTGCTTCTATTATAGGCAAATAGCTTCCCATTCATTCCAAAGGAGTCTGCATGTTTATTTTTTATTTAGGAGTGCTTGTTCACACTTAGAGATTTTAAAATTAATTGGCCATAGAATAGTCTCAGGGATTAGATATAAAATTAATATATTGATACAAATATATACTTTTCGTGTAGTTTTTATTATACATGCTATCTGAATAAAACAGCAGTCATACAAAGTTATGTGCATAAGAACTTATGTTGGCTTTCACTCTATCAGGAATTATCACTTTCAATGTCTGGCATTATGCCTCAGGTGCTCTGACAGACTGGAGGGGAAAGCAAATCCTATAAATTATGTCCTGTTTGGGTTCAAACAGCAGATCCTAGTTTCATGTTAACTACTGAATAAATGAAAATGAAGAGAAATGAAATTATGTAAAGTGAGTTGTAAATTTTTTTCCTGTTTATCATGTAATAATCTGAAGAGAATTGAGAGATTAACACTTTAATCCTGTTTTTCTCCTAATTTTGCTTCTTTTTATAAGACTGTCTACAATTATTTCTTTCTTATTATATATTCCAGAAGTACCAGCATCACAGGACCTTGTACATGTAAAATATCCTTACTACAGATGGGTGAACATGTATTTAAAGTGCAATTTTTTCTAAGACTGAACCTCACACACACACACACAAAGTCTCAAACACACACCAAAAATGTGTATGATCTGGACAGCAATCCAAAAATACTATAAGACACTGCCGTTTCATCTACCTTCAGCTTACCAATAGAGCTTCAGATTTGTGAGAGAAAGCCAAGGAAAGCATCATTTACATCTCAACTGCTTGTTTTTCAGTCCCTCATTCGTTTTTGCTGGTATAAATAGAGTAACTTGTCTGTGTGTAGAAAGAGGTAATTTAAAAACCAGAGATACATTAAAAAGCGCAGAGCAAAGGCCAAGAGACCTGAAGGACTTCTCATTCAAATATTTCCCCTTATAAGCTGTGTAACCTTAAAGAAGTAACAAAATATCCCTAAATCTTATTTCTTTCAACCATTAAAATACCACTAATATTTATAAATAAGAATGATTGGATGTGAGCACTATGGCAAAGATCACACATGTGTTTATCACAGCATTTCTTCTTCTTGGGAACTCTGGAGGACTCCATTTCCCCAGCCGCCCTTAGACTTAGGTTGGGGGTCACTTGCCTGAATTGTGACCGTTGAAAGAACCAGAAGGAACATATGCCATTTTCATAACTGTTCTATAAATACATCCCGCAAGATCCTCTAGTTCCATCTCCTGCTCTGTATCATCTTCAGCTGCCACGTATTACATGCTGCAGCTAAAAATCTGGAAACAGCCTGAATCTTTGAAGCACTACCCGTAGGGCATCTTATTCAGACTAAAATGTGGGAAAGAAATGAATCTTAATTTTTCAAACCACTAAGAGTTTAAGGCTTCTTTGTCTCCATACCATACAGGATAGGATCAAAACACATGGTGAATGTTTAAATAAAATAATTTATTACAGTAAAAGAAACATTGCCATTAAGTCCCCTAAAAATACTCCCTCTTTCTTCAAATATATTTATCCCATTATTCTTGACACTCTCTCAAGCACTCCTGGAAGTCCTTTTTCATGAATAGATTTGTAAGTTGTGCCCAAAATTACAGTGACTGTTGCTGCCGAGTGCCATACGACAGAAAGACAAGCTTTTAAAAAACATTACAGTGTGTCCTTATTCACCTTAATCTCAGGATCTGGCAGCATGTGACTTCTGGCTCTTCCTAAAATCAAAATGACTATGAAAGGTAAACATTTTGAATACCAATCAGGAGATCCAGGCAACCACAACAGCACAATTAAAGGTGGTCACCAAGAGCACTTCCAGAACTGCTTCAGAAAGTGGCCGGAATGATGGGAGAAGTGTTTTTCAAAGCAAAGAGAAGTATTTTGAGGGAGACTAATGGCAATGTGTCTTTTACTTTAACCATGTTTTTTAAAGTTTAAATGTTGTGTTAGTTAGGTCTTCGCTCGTTGCTGGGACAAAATACTGGACACCCAAAGTTAGGGGAAGGAAGGTTTATTTAGCTCACAGTTTGTAGAGGTTTCAGTCCACAGTCAGCTGGGTCCGAGGCAGGGTGGCCTGGCAGACAGGCGGAAGTCAGCCAGGTAAGCAAGGGATGCAAGCAAGGGGGGTAACCAGCTTCTTCCTGTACCTTATATTTTATCCAGGCTACCTGGCTTTAAGGTGGGCAGTACTCCCACCCTTAATCCTAATACCCTTAATCCTAGTGTCACATCCTTGATCCCAGCAGAACCATGCCAAAGCAATCAGTGGACTAATTTAGTAATCACACACTCTAGATCCAGCTACCTCTTACCACATGAGGCTTTGGGGGGACATCTAGACACAAACCATAACAAATGTCCACCATAGTTTTCAAGCATACCTCATATAACCTATCCTGCTAAAAAAGGACTACATGAGAAAATACAACTTACTGATTTGCCAAGATATATTCCAATACATATTTCAGTGTACTATACAACTTTAGGAGTTAGTATTGGTAATAAACATGGAAATCTTCTTCTAAAAAATAACAGAACTTTAAAGCCTTTTTAAAACATTAATAAAAAGGCTCCCTGAAAAGTAAAATCCAGTCACTATATACCAGATATATGTTCACTTAAGAAATTAATATATGATTCTGCTAGTCACACATTCAGAAAATATAAGTCATCTTTTCAAGCATTTTCAAATGACCAAGTGGGTGTGACCACTTCATTCATGTTCATTACAATGAACTGCAACCAGTAACAGTTCATAGAAAGACTGATCTCTAATCCAAAGATGAAAAGCCACAGCAATGTAAAGTAATTTTCATACCTTACAATCAAGACTGAAAAGATGATAGGTGACCATTTTGAAAAAATATGGGGGAAGAAACTTTTTTGGTAGTTAGCACTCAAATGATAACAACGAAATGCTAAGATTTTATGTATAATATAATGTTTTGTTTTGTTTTTTCTTTTTTGTGCCAGGGATCAAACTTGGGGCCTTGCACTTGCTAGGCAAGCACTCTAACCACTGAGCTAAATCCCCAGCCCCTATGTATAATACAATTTAGAATGCAATAATTTTATCTAAATCTCACAATCAAGTACTACTTATATAGAATTTGGGGAAAGCCCTCCTGTGGACCTGAAAAATGGCACTTAAGATCCTGTCATTATTTTTGTATGTGGTGTAAAATTTTCCTGATCAAATTGTTTGAAAAAATGATTTCCTTTAGAGGTCCTTGAAAGGATATTAATTCAATTCAATAAAAGAAATCATAGATTAAATGCAACAGAATTACATCAATTCAATTGCTCCTTATTGGATGATTACTAGCTGTTACTTTACAAATATCACTGGGAGGATTAAAAAGATTTGCTGCCGAATCAGAAGGTCAAAAATCAGTGCAGAGAAGGCTAAAAATATTCCTTACATTTAATTTTTAAATACAAATTTCCAAAAATCAGACATGTATTTTAGAGCAATCTTGACATCTTCAGAAGTGCATAAATGAATTTAAACCTGGCAATGACCTACTTTAATGGAAGAAATTACAACCATCTTTAATTATTGCAAGTCATCTCTAGGATGGTGCTAAGTTACTCATTTTAGAATTGAGAAATCAGAAATTATGGTAAATTTAGTAAAATCAATGATTTAGAGGAGGGCAATAAGCTATATATTTCAAGTAAATAAAATGTTTCTGTTCAAAATAGCCTATTTCTGTATGTCTTACTATTGCTGCAAATCCGTAACGTTCTCTTTCACAAAGAATAGAGGAATCACAGGAGCTACATACCCAGTCGCTACAGTCAATTCTATATATAACAGCTATGCTTGAATACATATAATCAAAGCAACTTGACATTATAAAAATAATCACTGGGGTAGTACTAGAAATTCATTATTTGCCTCAACCATCACTCTCCTCTTCCCCCTCAATACACAGAACATTGACTTTTTTAATGAGATACTGCTTCCTAGAATCAAAGATCTAAGACCACATGCCATAAATAAATATTTGATCAAGTTCAAGAGTAATATGTGATCTCAGGAAGATCTACTTAAAGAAAATGAACTTATATTTGAGGTCCAATCTTTTCAAAAGTGTTTTGCCTCTTCTGCTCCTCCTAAGCTGCACTGTATTTGTACGGTCAGAGTACTAACAGCCATCATGGACCCTGAGGGATGGAAGACAGAGAGCGAGAGCTTGAGTTCTGGTGACATCACAGATTTACACGTGACCATTCCAGCCACATCTAGACTACTCTTATATGAGATAGACTTTCTGTTTCTTCTAAGCTACCAACGTCCCCCATTATGAGCAGCTAAAGTGATTTTAAACTAATATAATTAGTCACTTTTTAGAAATAATCAAAAGCAATAAACGAATTTTCTAGGTAACATGTCATCTGTTATAAATTAGTGTGTTTATATAGATTCAATTTTAATTTTCCTTTATGCCTTTGACAATATTAGTCAGTTTTCTTAAAATACTAATGTAACATGTAAGAAAATCAGCACTATGGACAATTTATTTTAATAATGCTCTCTTCGCATACAGTAAAGAGACTTCTGGGGAGAAAAGTGCTGGGAATTGAACTCATAAGGAAAATCTCTTGTATTTCCCTAAAAACACAATAAAAGATAAAATGAGAAACATTTTATTTATATTTTCTAAAATAGTTTAGAAAAAATGAACATTTTCCCCCTACTTTCCTATCACATACTAGACATTTTTTCCTTAATCCTTATAATAAACATTTCAGGTATTTGATATTACTCTCATGTTTTAAAGGGGAGCCTTAGAGATACTAGATAATTC